>CAIGRO010243281.1:0-19174 GCA_903798355.1 Fraxinus baroniana
AAATAAATAAATACTGAAAATAATGAACTAAGAAATATTAAGGGCCGTTTTGACTTAGCAAACGAATTCAAACGTCCAAAATCCATTATACATCATGGCAAAGTCGCGAGTTCAATGAAATCATTGCGAGCTTTCCGGAATGGGGTCATGGACCTCAAATGGACATTATATGCAAAAGTTACACAATTTTCTTCGAACGTCGACCATCCAAACGTTCCAAATATGCAAGTGTCTGTTCCTCCACACTAACCTCATCGAGATCAATGGGATTCGCCCTCGAATCAGAACTGGGAGTACCATCCTCTATGTTATCTCCATGGTATAACAAAAAATGTTTCACATTAAACACATCAAAAGTCCGGATATGAGAAGAAAGTCGAAGGCGATAGGCATTGGGATTAATCTTTTCTGTAATTTCCAATGGACTAACAATACGAGATGATAACTTCGAATACTCTTGAGAAGGCACTCGATCCTTGGTCAGCACTGCCCAAACATAATCTCCAACATCAAATTCAACAGAATGTCGATGCCGGTCAGCTGTCTCCTTATATTTATGGTTGGACTCCAACAGCTTAGCTCGTGTCTCCTCGTGAACCTGCTGCAAACTACGTACAAAATCAATAGCTGTCCCATGCAACCAAGTCTTAGAGGGACAGAGCTAATAAATCAATAGTACTCCAAGGCAAAATACTATACACAACTTGACATAGACTGAAACCTGTGCTCCTATTTTGAGCATGATTATAAACAAACTCTGCATGGCTAAGCTGGTGATCCCATGAGCGAAGATTATCCCTAACTAAGCACCACAACAAATCACCCAAAGATCGGTTCACTACCTCAGTTTGCCCACCTGTTTGAGAATGGTAAATATTACTGAAATTGAGTGATGTGTTAACTAACTTCCATAAGCTCCACCAAAAGGGAGCGATGAACCCTGTGTCTCTGTCAAACACAATAGAGGTAGGCAAACCATGAAGACGATAAATCTCTTTAAAAAAGAGCTGAAAAACCTTAACAGCATCGATGGTACGCTTACAAGGTATGAAGTGCACCATTTTCGAAAATCGAACCATGACAAAAAAAAAGATTCATTACCACGCTGTGTACAGTAAACCCATGACAAAATCCATGCTAATATCACTCCACGGAGCCGAAAGCACTAGTAAGGATCGATAAAGACCAGCGCTCGCGGCTTTCTGTTTTGCCACATGACACACCATACACCACGAGACAAACTTATCCACTTCAGGCGTATCGTAGGCTAGAAAAATGAAGCACTAATGAGAGCTAAAGTGCGATCTCGCCCGACATGACCTCCACCATAAAACTTCTAAATCAATTTCAGACGAAGGCTGCAATCTGGTATACACAACTGAACACCCCAAAACACGTAACCGTCATCTAAGGGAGGCAAATGTTTCAAACCCCGTGACTGCCACTTATAGGCGTGCTAATAACCCATGCTGCCGATTAAGCACGTCTGCCATACGATTAGAAGAATTAGCCTGATGTTTAATGACAAAGTTGAACTACTGCAAGAAGACAATCCATGATGCATGATGGGCCGACACAGAATCTTGGCTGGACAAAAGCTTGAGGGCCTCACGATCACTTTATAAGATAAACTCTCGCTGAAATAGATAGTACCGCCAATGGCATATGGCCTAAACAACGGCATAAAGTTCTGCATCACAAGTGCTACATATCCCACAAGCCCCTACCAACTTCTAACTGAAATAAGCTACTGGTTTCCCCTCCGGCTGAGAACAGATGCGATGCCTACTTTATAGGCATCGCAATGTAAGGTGAAATGCTTTGTGAAATCAGGCAATACAAGTATCGGGGGTGAAGTCAAGCACTCCTTAATAACCACGAACGCCTTCTCAGCCTCGAGTGTCCACTGAAACTTACTCTCCTTCATACAATCAATAATATGAGACATGATGGAGCTAAAGTGCTGAATAAATAGTCAATAAAATGACGTCAAACCATGAAAACTCCGCACATCAGAAGCTGATTGTGGCTGTAGCTGTAGCCACTGTCAGATCGCATCAATCATAGCTAAATCCACTGTCACCCCACAGGTTGACACCACATACCCCAAAAATAGAATACTATCGGTATAAAAAACACACTTATTACGGGCTGCAAAGAACAATTCCTTACTCAAAACAGTAAGGACTTCTCTTAAATACACACCATAAAACTCCTCTGACCCATTGTACACCAATATATCATCGAAGTATACAACCACACACTTACCAATAAACGGTCGAAGGGCTTGGTTTATAAGAAAAATAGAGAGTGGGTCAAACCTCAAGTCTATATTTTATTATAGCAACGATTCTTTTATAGAGGGTTACGAGTTACAATTCCAATAGAACACATTCTACTAAAGTAAGTAAAACTTATTTAAATATCTCGATAAGAGTAAATAGTCATAAATAATTATCCCATAGTTTTACAACGGGTTATTTTCACAAACAGCCACTGAACTTACCTAATAACTACAAAACAGTCACTAAAGTTTAAAACTTACAGAAACGGTCACTAAAATTTCTTACGCTTTCACAAATGGTCACTACATGATCGTTATGATTTTAATTCAAATTTAAAGGACCAAAATATGTAGACATAGAAACTTGACCACCCCAAGTGCAAGTTTCTTGCCATTAAATGCCACCTTGAGAGTAAATTAGATGAAAATTGTAAAAGTGATATTTTAATTCTCATTCCACCTATATACGTACAAGACCATAAATTTAGATATGATATATAAATATTTTTCTATGTTTTTGTGTGATCATGTATGGATTTCCTAACTTTTAATGTACTTTTATTTAGTTCACATAAAAATATAGTGTATTCTTGTTTAAAAGTAATTGACTTATTTCGAAATTTACACTTGAGGTGGTCAAACTTTTATATCAACGTGTTTTGGTCCTTGAAATTTGAATTAAAGTCATAACGGTCATTCAGTGACCATTTGTGAAATAAATTAAAACTTCAGTAACCGTTTGTGAAGGCGCATGAAACTTCAATGACCGTTTCTGTAAGTTTTAAACTTTAGTGACCGTTTTATAATTTTTAGGTAAGTTTAGTGACCGTTTGTGAAATTAACCCGTTTTACAACATGTACTTGAATTTTGACTCTACTACTTTTCTTCACTCTTATCATATTTTCTCAATTTTATAACACGATAGAATTTATTTTTTTTACGAGTTTTTTCTTCGTAACTCATTGGTAATCATTTGCAAAATATGAAAAAACAGTAAAAGGCTCAAATTCATCACAAGATATAGTGTTTGTCTATCGAGTAAATTTATTTCTAATCGTGACAGCTTGAAATATAATATTAGTTTATTTTTTAGATTAATTGTTTGTAGTTACGAAAGGTAAGCCAGTTCTTCTATTAGCTCCATCTATCTCGCTTTGGCTAATTATTTGCAAGGAATGATAGCTGTTGTTCATTTAGTGTATCAATTTGAGTTTGCATTTTGTTCATAGATCAATTTGATATTATAAATCGAGTGATTAAGTTGTTAAGCATAAAAGACTCGATTTATAGTCCGATCTGAGTTTTGTAGTTCATGATTGATAAATAAAGACAAACACCTTATTTTGATAAAATTGTTCCAATTAAATGAAAATTAATCTTTAACTTTATAAAAAAATAAATTTGAGCATACAATCTAGAGTATACTGGGTCCGGTCAAGTGAAATTTAATTTTTGATACATTGATCACATGGATTTTATTCCACTATTGTTATACGTTGTATCTTAATCTTGAGTGGGTAATGAATTCCAATTACTAGCTGAAGTTCTTTTGAATTATCAACGTGTGAGATTAAATAACTTATGAATATCTTGGTGTCTTGAGAATTAAAGTGAATAATCAAGGAACATTCGAAATGTGGAATCCATAACCTAGTTAATAGGCATGATCATGACTTTAATGGTCAATTAAATTTAAGCTTAGTAATTTGACCTCGAATGTTGCATTGATATTGTGACGTGATCACGTGAGGCAGTCAAAAAGAAAATAAAATTTGAGAATTTAATGTACAATTGGAAAATGTCATTTTGATCATTCTACTTTGTTCCGAATCTTTAACATGGTTTATGGGATAATATGTAAGAACAATTATTTACATATAGTTTTAGTAATTTTTGTTAGACTGAGATTGCAATCTCCTTTTTTTAGTGAAACAAAATTGAATTAATACTATCTCGATCGGTCAAGAGTTGACCATATCAAAATAAATTAATTTTTTTTTATTAACTGTATAGAATTAATTGATTAAGTTGTGCCATACACGTGCCATTAATATATGGAAGAGTCCTTTTATGAAACGTTTCTTATCCAAGCAAAAGTAAGAGTCCTTTTATGAAACGTTTCTTATCCAAGCAAAAGTAAGAGTCCTTCTGGGATTGTATTGTCGGGAATTGTTCCTTATCCAAACAAAAGAAAGAGTCCTTTTGGTTTTGCATAGTTAGGAAAAGCTCCTTATCCAAGTAAAATGAAGAGTTCTTATGGGATTGTATTGTTTATTTGTCCAAGTATGTCCATGTCCATAGTATAAATATGCACATATATTGAACTTTAATTATTTGTTAATTTTATTGTGCTCACCTACACAATTTCCTAAAGTTTTTATTTCTTGAAAAACACAAAAGACAAATAGTTTGAAGGTGAAATCTACATGATCAAATGTGAAGGAATTGTTTTTTTATTAAGAACGCTACAAAAGTAATTCTTAAAATACCTGTATATTTATTATTTCAAACACATTATTATATTCTTATTGTTACATAATTAACCTATGTTCTGTGCCCCATTTTTTGAAAATTCATTTTAAAACACACATTTTTTCGTTAAGTTCAAAAAAAATTTATTTTTATTTTTTAACCATACATCCTACAACAAAACAATATTTTAAAATGCATTTTTAACAAAAAAGGAGGGGGGTGGGGTGGGGGGGGGGGGCTTAAACAAGGGCTTAAGCACACACTCCATTTTTTAAAACTCATTTTTATTCACATACTTTATAAGATCTATACGTATTCATCCTCAACTTATTGATAGGATTACAATTTCATGTCGCGCATATTACTTACGATTAACATTACTTCAAATAGCATTATTTTAAATATTATCCACTACAACAAAAATAGTTTTTTACGGCATATGTTTACGGCGTGCAATTGACGCGTGTCGTAAAAATTGATGAAAAACTCGTTATACGTACATTTGTGAATAAAGTAAATTATGACACAAATTAATGAAGAACTCCTTATACGTACTTTCCAAAAAGAGTAATAACTTGTTTGGTGCACATTTTAGGAGTAAGAATGCATTTTTACTGTTGATGTGATGGTGAATATGTGGTTGAAAATGAAGGAAATATTATTAATATGATTAAATTTTTTATTTTATTGAAAAATGTGTGTTTAAAAATGTGTATAAGAATGAGAATAAGAAAAATAATGTGGCTCAAATAAGGGCTAAATCTTAATTTTTCAATCTTGTAATAGTGATAGGGTCAATGACACACTTAATGACATAAGGGATAATTGAACAGTTTGATAAAAAAAAAAAAAGGAAATACAACACACAATCCCACCTTGCCACAACACAATTACACCTCACCTCCGGTCATTGACCCTGACCTAGGAGCATTATTCAATTTTTTTTTTAGACCCGACTAAACGAAATTGAGCCACTTTCAAAGTAAGTAAGTTTATTATTATTTTTAAACACGATAAAATATATTATTTATATCAATTATATGAAGTATTTTCAAATATTCATTTATTTTTTTGCTTAGCTTATGTTTGGCTCATATTTATAATTATTTATAAGTAGTCAAGTCATTTTTAATCATATATTTTAAATGGTTCATAAATACTATTTAATTATCAATTATTTACGTATATTATGATTTTTTTGGAGGGTGTGTTTGAGCCACGTTATTTTGGAAGAATGTGTTATGGAATAATAGATCGATGGAGAATGTGTGGTGGAAAAAGAATGAAAGATTATTGATGTGATGAAAAATATTATTTTATTGAATAATGTGTATTTGAAAATGAGTATAAGAATGAAAATGAGAATACGAAAAATAATGTAGCTTAAACAGGGGCTAAATCTTAATTTTTCAATCTTGTAATAGTGATTAGTGACAGAGTCAATGACAGACTTAATGACATAAGAGATACATGTTAATATATAATTGAATAATTTGAAAAAAAACGAAAAAAGAAAAACACACAATTCCCAATCCCACCTTGCCACAACACAATTACACCTCACCTCCTGTCATTGACCCTGACCTAGGAGCATTATTCAAATTTTTGTAGACCCGAACAAACGAAACTGAGCCACTTTCAAAGTAAGTAAGTTTATTATTATTTTTTATACACGATCAAACATATTATTTATATCAATTAAATGAAGTATTTTCAAATATTTATTTCTTTTTTTGCTTAGCTTATGTTTGGCTCATATTTATAATTATTTATAAATTGTCAAGTAATTCTTAATCATATATTTTAAGTGGTTCATAAATAATATTTATTTATCAATTATTTATGTATATTATGATTTTTTTGGATGGTGTGTTTGAATCACATTATTTTGGAAGAATGTATTCTAGAATAGTATATCGATGGAGAATATGTGATCGAAAAAGAATGAAAGATTATTGATGTGATAAAAAATATTATTTTATTAAAGAATGTTTGATTGAAAATAAGTTGAAGAATGATAATGAAAATTTTAACGTGTATCAAACAAGGGCAGAATATGTGATTAAAAAGTTGGATATATATATATATATTTTAATTTAAATTATTTATTTATTTTTTTCATTCAAAACTTAAATCGTCTAATTTCCACAGTTATTTAAAAACTTGGTACTAAAGAGAACGTGGGGGGAGGGAGTAAAACTGTAAGAATGACAGAGGTGACACCGGCGCCGATGGCCGGAACTGAAACGAACGGCGACATCGACAGAGTAGCACTAAACAACGCCTTAAACGCCTCACATTTAAACTCCTTTCGCATTGCAGCTGTGGCTGATCGTTTAGCCATTCATGTCCGTGCTGCCCCAGAAAAAGAAACCGCTGAGTTTGTCAACCTTTGCCTTTCTCTCGCCGGGTAAACCCACTTCACTCACACACGTTATCTTACTTAATATGTATTTAGGGTTTAATATGGAACACCGAAGAATGCTTGCTTTAATTTACTTTGTGCCTCAAAATGTATTTGTCTTTTATTTAATATCTAAAATTGTTTATACCAGTGGAATAGAGCATGGTTATGCTTACAAATTTCCATTTTTTCATTTTTCCATTATTTATTTATTATTATTATTATTATTTTTTGGGTGTGTGTGTGTGTGTGTGTGTGTGTGGAGGGTGGTAAGTAGAATTTAGGGCGTTGAGAATGTAAATCGTATTCGTTTAGTGTAAGAATAGACCCTTGTATATTTGTAGCCTGACAATGTAGAAAAGGCAATATTATAAATTTATCTAAATGGAGTCTCAGCTCATCTATATGCGAGATTATAAAGGGTTATATTGACTGGCACATTTATCAGCTCCGAACATGTCAAAAATACAGTATCTGCTTAATTAGTTTTGTATGTGCCCATTCTTTATTATGATATTTTCTACCTAAATTGAATTTGCCTTGTTCATAACATTCTGGCCTTTGAATTGTAGAATTGGATAATGGTTATTATGTTTGTAAGCTTTTGCAGTGGATGTTAAGATAAGTAGTCGTTATACTATTCTAGATGGTTAATTAACCTTTAATCTGAAGAAAAGTTTACTAGAAAGGTTGACTAGCTAGTCCTCTGTCAACATTCTTCCAGTTGACTCTTAGAGGGAACGTAGAATATGTGTAGTAACCCAGTTCTTGTCCTTGATAAAGTGCCGATCAACCTCAACATATTTCTGTGATCATGTTGTACCATATTGTGTAATTGTTGTCTCGTTATCACATTGTAGTCTCATTGGTCCTTCTATTTTAATCTTTAAGTCTATGATAATGATTTTCAATCACAGTTGCTCTCAAATCCCATTAGCTACATATTTGAATTCTGTCTCTGTAGTTGACCTTACCACCACCAGATATTTCTAGCTCCTTCATGTAACTTGAGGATTGTGCAAAGTCTGGCTCACAAAACTTAGTGCATAGCCTATATGCTGTCTAGTATGGGATAACCTACTAGTCTGTAATATGTTCCTTTACTAACCGTTTTGTCATCATTTTCTTTCCCATTCTATGATTCTGTTCAATGAAGTATTTGCTGGTTTGCAGTGTAGTATTCCATTTTCCTTGAGGAGATCCTATATATACTTCTATTCTGAAATAGAATTCCCTTTTTTAAATGAGTCACTTCAATTCAACTCGTAATAAGTGAGTCTTCCTAGGTTCTTAATCTCAAATTCCTTTACAAGAGGACCCTCCCATTTTATCTCCTCAATATACAGTCACATTCTCTTGTTCTAAGTGTTTCATAAACAATGTATGATCATTTTGACTCTAGTGATATTTCAACTTTACTATCATTTTTGTGAATTTTCCAAAACAAAGCTCTAGAGGCTGTTTTAGGCCGTATAGAGACTATTTCAACATGTGAACACACAGAAATTCATATTTTACATCAAATTGTTGGCATGAGCTATCTAATTTGGTAGCTAAAGACAACAACACTTCAATGGCATTCTTATTCTCCATGGGAGCAAAGGTCTCCTGATAGCCTATCCCATATGTCCCTTTGGCTTTGGCTACGAATCTGGCATTGTATCTCTTTAATGTACCATTTGCCCTGTATTTCATTGTGAATACCCACTTGAATCCCACGGCTTTATTTCCTCTTGGTAGATCAACAATTTTCCATTTATTTTTTGATTCAAGGAGGTATTGACATTGAAATTTGATAATCACCTTATTGCTATAGAATTAGATTTTGGTATTGTGCTATACTTCTGGAGTTTATATATTATATTATATGTGCATATACATAACAACTATCAATTCACTTGCTACTTCAATTGTAAGATATTCTTTATAAGTAGAAAACTAAGTTAAAACCATATGAGATCTCCTAAGATGGTGACATTTGAAAGGTTAGAGTTTAGTTGAATATGTTTCCCCAATAACATAATTCCTTTAAGCACCTTCATATTTTGATACGTGATTTAGCAGTGCCAATCTCCTTTCTTGTCTTCACTATTTTAAAAAGGCTTAATTGGGTACTGAGACGTTTTATTTTTGTATGCCTTGTGGCACTTTGAGGTGTAAACCTTAATATAGAACAATAAAAGTATTCAAAATATATAAAAATATCAAAGATGCTTGTAATATACCATGAAACATTTCAAAAAATCCATGACAAAGATGACTGACATGCAAATAAACGTAAAATAGAAAATAATTTCACAAATTAGTAAATATGTAACAAAATTATGACGACTCAAATTTTTTACCATGACTACTATTATGATATTTAAGGGAATCATTAACACCATCATCCTCATTTTAAGTTTCTTTTCATTCTTCGTTATCATCCTCCAATTTCAATGGTGTATTCTCCTTTCTATTTTCCTTTTTGTGTAGGTAGAAAAAAGGAAATAAACGAATCCGTAAAACATTTTAAGTTATAAAGAAATAACTCAAAATTTATGGCCAATAATTAAGTTTAAAAAATGCAAAGCGAATGGGAAAGCACCTTAATTGGCTCGTGTCTCAAGCTTGAGGCGTAAGCCTCAGAAAAATGAGGTGTGAGCCTCTCAAATGGCCTTAAGGTGCGGGTTTTGTGGCATTTCATGGTAACCTCACATGAGGCGGGAATCGAGGCATAAGCTTCAAATAGTTTTTTTAAACCATACTTGTATTATTAATCAATAGTGCCCTATCCAGTAAGTTTTTCTACCGGAATAAGGAAATACAACAGTAACAGGTGAGTCTGCAATATGAGGGTCAAGAAAGAATGTATAATAATTTTTTTGAACATACCAGTTCTTTTTAAGATATTATATTTCCAACATCAGCCCTCAGTAGTCTTTGTTTAACATCTGATCCAATGCAATCGAGGCCATTATCAGACGCCCATATTCCATTTTCTTCCATCGCAATTATTTCTTTTTGCATGACAGATGTGACCCTCAGTCTGCCAGCTGTAGCATTGGGGCCACAGGCTGATTCATCTCTTTTAAGAATAATATTCTCCACTTCTTCACCTTCAAACTTGACTTTTGAGCTTCATATGTGACTGCTGACTTGATATGTCAATTGAATCTTTATTTTATAGCTCATAAATCCACTCTTCTAGTATTTTTCAACCCATGGGACTGTTCTAGTAAATTTCACATATTTGGTAATTTGTAAATTTTCTGAATTATAGGTTGGGTAGGTTTAATACTTTTTGTAATCCCAAATAGGCTGGAAATGGTATGGAAATTAATTTATTTAGTATCCATATAAGAAACCGTTTTGGAATCCGGAGGTAGGTGATGCATTGTTTAAAATCTATATAAGGTGTAAACACGTTAAATTTATTAGGATTATTTTAATTAAACACAGTCAAATTAATTAGGTGAGGCGAATATCCATTAGTCAGTTGTGTCTGGAGTAATTTGGGTAATTTTGCGAGATAAGTGCTGTGGGTCAAAACTATAAAAGAGGGTAGGGTTCTCATTTCACTTGGGCAGAAATTTGGGTATTTGGTAGAATAGAGGCAGCCTCTTGAGGGTGGTTTTGGCTTGACTATGACATTGATGCTTCAAGGTCAATGACTGAAGGGTATGGAAGCTGGCTCCCACAATCTTTTCTCATTCTCGGTTCTCACTCTCTCTTTCCTGTTTCTCTTTCTACGCTTTCTTGCACTAAGTCTGATTGTTGATAGTTTGCCTACGAGCATCCGTCATTAGTACAACTCTACATTCAACTTCTGTTATACTTTGATTTGGAATTGAGTTTAATTATTCTGAAATTTTAAGAAATTTTGATATGTTTTGGATTGCGTACTGCTGTTAGGCCCTCAGATCTGTTTCTCTTTCCTTCCCTTCCGCTTTCTCTTCTTCTTTTCTCCTTCCATTTTGCTTCTCAAATTTCTCATCTACAGCAATTTACTTGGTTAGCAGCCTGTCTGCCAGAAATTCGTTAAAATGTCTTGCTCATATGAAAGTACCATTGATGAGCTGCCAAAAGTTCATTGTTTATTTTATTAACACTTCAAGGGTATGAATTAGTGAGGTGATTGGTGTTAAAAAAAATTCTGACATTCAACTTCTGTTATACTTTGATTTGGAATTGAGTTTAATTATTCTGAAATTTTAAGAATTTTTGATATGTTTTGGATCGCGCACTGCTGTTAGGCCCTCAGAGATCTGTTTCTCTTTCTTTCCATCCCGCTCTCTCTTCTTCTTTTCTCCTTCCATTTTGCTTCTCAAATTTCTCATCTACAGCAATTTCTTGGTTAGCAGCCTATCTGCCAGAAATTCGTTAAAATGTCTTGCTCATATGAAAGTACCATTGATGAGCTGAGGGATCTCATATCTGCCCGCTACATACTAACTGGTCGGATTTCTCAATGCTGCCTTATCCTATCCAGGTTTTTATTTTTGCTTATTTCTGGATTGTCTAAGTTTCTGTATTTGAATGTGGTTCCTTTTTTGTTGCATATGAAATCTCAGTTGAAGAGGGGGGGGAGGGAGAGAGAGAGAGAGAGAGAGAGACCAAAATTAACGTGACTTGATGGGTTTGTAAAGGAGCTAAATTCTGGATGTTTTATGGATATAGTGATGGATTGAACAGAGTGGTGAAAAAGGATCCATGTAGCCTACCTTAAATTTGTTAAGAATATAGCTTAGTCTGCTCTTGTCATTATCTCTGTATGGTATAATAAAAGTCGCACAATCTTCCTTTGAAATTGGTGGGATAGAAATACTCTGGCCAGGAGGCAACTCAAATGGTGATGGATGGAGATATGATCTTGGTGCTAAATAAGAAGCAATAGAAAAAATGTTGTATCCAAAGTCATCTAATCAGTGAACTCTCTTTCCTATCAGTTAATCATTATGAAATGGAAGTGTTGATTATATTCCATGAAAACAACGTATATAATTCTGTTTTGCCTGGGAAAGAGGTCTAAAATAGAGTTACAAAAGAGCTTGAATAGGTCTAGTTCAATATCAACTAGGATTTGGTATTCTGAGCTATATCAGAAAGCAAAGGCACAATGTATTAGATTTGAACTGTTGCCAGTGGAAATCGTAAAAACTGTTATTTATTCTATGTTTTGATAACTACAGATAATTAAGTGGGTAAGGACCTTTTTTTGTTCAAAGTACTCATTACCTTATTGTTGTATATAGCAATTATATCAACATCAGTGTGGAAAAACTACTTTCCTGCTGTCTGCCTCACATTTGTGACTTATATTTATTTTAAGTGACTATTTTCTTCGTAAAATTTTGTCTAAAATATATGGAAATGAAAAGAAAAATTTCCTGATGGATTCTAATGGAGGATATATATATATATACTTGCCTAGAATCTTGTATTTTATGAATATGCACATAGTGTTTTATTTTGTTTTGTTGTGGGGAAGGGCTTTTTATGTCTGGACAATTTGGCTCGGCTTGGTCCCAGAATATGGAGGACCCCTTATCACATGAGATTTACAGAAAACAGCATTATCTGTCGTCCCAGAATATGGAGGACTCCATATCACATGAAATTTAATGAAAACAAAGCATTATTGCAAAGTCCTTTCTTGACTATAATGTGATAGAATAATAGGACAGAATTAATAGTTATACTTTTACAAATTTTCTTCTTAATTTATTGTTTGATTTCTCTCTGTATGCCAAATTGTTCTTGCCATCTCTTTTATGTGCACAGTAGCTCCCACAATCCAAATTTCTGCCAAGTGTTGAGGAAAATAATATATCTGTCAAAGTTCTTTCTATTTCATACTGCCATATGTTCCATCACCATGTACTCAAGTATTCATATTTTCCGCATAACTTTGTTGTTCACTAGCTCTGAAATTGTTGTTGTTTTAAATTTGTATGTTAAAGAAGTGTAATTGAGGATAATTGTAAGCTCTGGTAAAGACATCTGTTTGATCTTTTAAGTGTTTTTGATCTACATCATGACAATACAGGAACAAGTTTTCTTACATTTAACGGGGCAATCCATCTTACTGTCTAAGATTAGTTGTTTTTGAGATTCTGTATAACCATGTTGTTACGATAGTATAATATGATCCCTATTTCTGGTGCTTTGTTTTGTTGTATATCCAAAGAATGATACTATTATATTTTCTTGCAATATCATTTTCCTTTCAATGTTATCTAGTGTTTCCAATTGAATGAATTGTGTATAGTTTTTCTGATTGGTTAATCTTTGTCAAATGCAGAGGCATTGATTTTTCCATTTCAAACCAGGAGTTTCCCAGCAGGGCACAAGATTTGCCTTCACTGTTAAAACAGGTGAAAGTTTCCTCGTACTGATTCATTCTTGTATTTGTCTTGACCACATGCTTATGGATGCATGGAATGAGTTTTCCTAGATCTATGTCAACTTTATAGGTATCTGACCTTCATGGCTAAATTGAGATGGCCAAGATAAGAAAGAGCCTTGGAACATTTGGGTTTTCACTATACAATGTTCTCATATTTTTGTTTTCCTGGCAATCTGGAGTGGTAGTTTCAATCATTTACTGAATAGTTAGTGCATACCATACTTGGGGAGACACTCTTGGGTATTCTCTCACTTCTTAAAGCACAAATAGAGGACATGGGGGAAAAGCATTGATGTGCTGTACGGTCTTGGTGCATCTGGTCCTGTCATCATTTTTATTATGCTTTTTTTAACTGCGAGTTCACCATTTTAATATCTTTTGTTTCTGCTTGGCCATTGTATCCACTCTTACTGTCGTGTCCCTCTTGCAACATCAACAGAATCAATCTTGATTCCTTCGGCAAAAACAAACGCCCTTTGAACAACAGCTGCCCATTTACCAACGAAAAATCTGATCTGCTAGATTGGCCTTGCTGGAGTCCTTGAATGGTTTTCGGAGCTATGAATCTGCACGGACTTCCTTGGCTAGAGTGTCCAATTGTAAAACTGAGGTGCCGAGAGGGCCTTTAGTTCGGAGGAAGAGCTGATGCGGGATAGTGCATTAGCAGCCTTGTTTTCAACTCCCGGATGGTATTGCACTTCGAATTGATATCCCATTAATTTTAGTAGCCACTTCTGATAATCCGCATTCACTCCTCGCTGCACCAACAAGAACTTTAAACTTTTTTGATCCTTTCACACAAAGAATTTGTGACCAAGTAGGTAGTGCCTCCATTTTTGCACCGAAAATACGATTGCCATCAATTCCCACTCATACGCTGATTTTACCTGCCCTTTAGGGTTGAATGCACCGCTGAAGTACGCTATAGGGTGTTGGTCCTGCATCAACACAGCCCCCAAGCCGAAACCTGAAGCATGTCTCCACCACGAATGGCCTATTAAAATTCCGAAGAGCCAGAATTGGGGCTGCTGTCATGGCTGCCTTCAATTTAGTGAAAAATCCTGCTCCGCTTCCTCATCTCAGAAAAAATTATCCTTGCGTAAGCAATCAGTTAGTGGCCAGCCAATTTTCCGGAATCCTTCATAAAGCAGTGGTAGTATCGTGTCGCCCCAAAAATCCCCTCAACTCTCGCAAGGAGTGGGGGCTCGGCCAGTCGACCACGACTTGAATTTTGGTCTTGTCAATTGCCACACCTCGTTGTGAAATGAAATGTCCCAAGTACTCCACTTCCCGCTGGCCGAAACTACATTTCTTGCGATTGGCATATAACTGATGGTGTTTTAATATCTTCCAAACTCTCCTCAAATGCTCTACGTGTTCCTCCAAATTTCTGTTGAAGACCAAAATATCATCGAAAAACACTAGCACAAACTACTTGAAGTGCTCCTTAAAAACTTCATTCATGAGGGACTGGAACGTAGCTGGTGCATTAGTGAACCCGAATGGCATTACCAAGAACTCATAATGCCCTTTGTGTGTCCTAAACACGGTCTTTAGGATGTCCTCTGGTCTGATCCGAATTTGATGATACATCGCCTTAAGATCAAGTTTAAGAGAAAATGGTAGCTCCATTCAATAGTTCATCTATGGGAATGGGAAACTTGTCCGGTATCGTTACTTTGTTCACGGTCGATAATCGACACAAAAGCGCCGTCCTCCATCTTTTTTCTTAACCAATCACACTGGACTAGAAAAAGGGCTATTACTTGGCCTGATGATTCCTGCAGCTAGCATCTCTTTTATCAACCTCTCTATTTCCTTTTTCTAGAACATGCGGGTAACGATATGGCCTTACGCTAATCGGGTTTGTCCTGGGCTGAAAATGGATGGCACGATCCTTCTCTCTTAGTGGGGACAACTCCAAAGGCTCCTTAAAAACCTCACCAAATTCTTTCAGCACTTCCAATATCCTCGCTGGGACCTATCCTTGCTCCTTTTCCTGCTCGACCCCCATACTACCTCGTTCGAGTAGTACACCCTCTCCCCCCTTCCCTGAAGGCCTTCATCATCGTCTTCAGGGTAATCAAGGTTTTACTCAAGCTCGGATCCCCCTGCAAGGTCATGGTGGCCCCCCGACCTGGAACTTCATCGTAAGCGACTTCCAGTCAACCTTGATCTCGCCCAGCGGTGATAGCCACTTCATCCCTAAGATCACGTCAGAACTACCCTTCTAGCTCTTCATCGTAGGCCAACTTTACTTGCAGCTCTTTGTTCTTACATTTGTGCCCAATGAAACATTTCTCGTCACAGCAGAAGCATAGTCCCCTTTCACGCTTGCTCTTTCTGGCTCTCATGAGTGTCGCCGTTCACGTATAGGCGTTTGGGGTGGAGAGATTCATCATTCGAGACATAGGGTTTGGCCAATTTGGGTTGGGGGCTGATTTATTTCTTATTGGATCAATTTTGCTAAAACGGGCCTACCACAGAGCATTCTTTTCTTCGATTTGTTGGGCTAGGTCCATTATCTGTTCTAGGCCAATAGGTTTTAACACCCGGATCTCAGCCTCAACCCATTTATGAAGTGGGCCTCCAAAATGGCGTCTAAACCCATTTACAAAGGGGCCTCCAAAATGGTGTCTGAAACCTCCCCGATCGGTGCTGCCAAGGTTTCGAAGGCAACTCGGTACTCTCACTGATCCGTCCTGTCGAAGAGCTAGAAATCGCTCTTCCATGGAACCTTTTGCAGAAGATCGGAATCGAGACCTCAGCAACACCTTGAGCTCTCCCCAACTCCTTATATCCTTCCTCCTCTGCTCCTATTGGTACCAGGCGAGAGCATCGCCGTCGAAGCACAGTGCTGTCGTCTCTAGCTTTTCCATTTCCGTCAATTGATTCACCAAAAAATATCAGTCATATGGACTCTTCCCTAAAAACACTGGCATCTCCAGTATTCTCCCCCTTAATTCCGGTCGCCAATTTTCCCCTGCACCCCCATTTCCGGCTCGAATGCTTGTCTCAGCTCCTGGGGAATTTTCAGAAAGCATGGTATACTCTGAGCCCTTCCCGCCTTTGATCCCTTTGCGTTTTTCCTCCCACTTCGATCTCATGAAAGTGAACTGCTCCAGAATAATGAACATGTTTTTCTCAATGTTCTGGACTCTTTGCATTTCCACCTGCATCCTATCGAACCCAGACTGCAGTCCTTCCATCTGTTCCTGCATTTTGCAGTGAACCCCTTCCAAGTCTCCTACTCGATCTGATAAATTCACCATCCCAGTCGTAGTGCTCTGATACCAATAATAAGTACCTGGACAAATAGCTAACTCAAGGCAATAAGAAGGAAATGAATCAAATGTATTTGATTATCTAAATTGGAAATTCAATACAACGAGAGTTTCTGTAACTGTGACCAAGGAAATTGGAATACAGGTATTTGGCATTCGAGAGGCCAATTCTCTCCTAATGAACCACTAATTTCTGCCTGAGCTTCAAGTGATCAATGCTCTTATTTATACTTGGTTGTCTAACTAACTTACTGATTGTGCATGTGCCTGTTTCTAACCAATTCCCCAATCTGCCCCTACTCCTTTTCTACGCCTTTGGTATGTCACGTGGACTGCGGGTCTATCAAACTATTCTGTATAATCATTCTTCCATACATAATTTGACAACTGGACTGACTGGCAATTGAACCGAGGCTAAAGCTAGGCTCATATTCAGTATGGTAGGCTCAGCTTACATATGTTAGACTCCTATTGTCAGTTTGAGTCTTGGATATCCCGTCCTAACACCTCAGTTACTAGGTTAGAAGCATCCATGTTTGTCCTGATACCATGCTGTATCATTTTTTAGTCTTGGCGACGTAATTCAGTCATCACGTGCCTGTGTTTTCATAATGCTATTTGCCTTTATCATTGCTTCTCATGGCACAAGTGGTCGTCATGCTTGGCTCCCTTTCTAATTTCTATGCCTATTATCCTAGTATATTCGTTAAGGCTTTGGCACGATCAGGTTTTGTTCTGGTTTTCTCATGATCCAAACTGGTCAGATTCAGCCGTTTCTGGTGCAATTCGTATTTCTGCACTTTAGTTCTCTGACGTGCAGCTCTACTAGTAAAAATGAGTACTTAATGTTCAATTTTGATCGAATCATTGGTACATAATTAACTTCTTCAATTTATTAGGTTATCTAATTTTAATCATAATCAGCCAGTTTTGGTGCGTTTCGTATTTGTGCACTTTAGTTCTCTTACTTGCAGCTTTGCAAGTAAATTGAGTGCCTAATTTTCAATATAGATCGAATCATTGGTACATAATTAACTTCTTCAATTTACTAGCTTATCTAATTCTAATTATAATTAAGGTTCCGTTTGATAGAAAGATGGAAAATGGGTGGAAAGAAAATGTTTTACAGGGAAATTTTTTTTCTAGAAATTGTTTTGCTGGGAATTGTAATTAATTGTGTTTAATTGGTATAATTTTCCATGAAAAATATTGAAAGTTTGGTGTCCGTTTGACTTTATTTTTTATGAAAATTGTCCATTAAAGTGATATTGTTTTCTACCATTGGATCTAGAATTTGTTCCAATTGAAAAAAAAATAAAAAAAATAATAATAATAATAATCATACCGAATATCATTCGTTTGACTTTGTTTTACATGAAAATTGTCAATAAAAGTGAATTTTTTTTTTACCATTGTGTCTAGAATTTTTTTCAATTGCAAATAAAAAAAAAATAAAAATTAAAAAGTTGGAAAATATTTTCTCACCAAAATATCAAGAATTTATTTTTCTCAAAAAGGTGGAAAATTTCAAAAATTGGAAAATATTTTCACGGAAAAATTTCGCCAATCAAACACTTCAAAAGTAGGAAAATGGAAAAGATTTTCCTACTTCACTAGAAAAAGATGTCAATCAAACGGAGCCTAATAAAAATATATCTATGCGAACAGTAGATGACATAAATTTTGAAATACAACCAATCAAGCAACTAAGAGCAAATGAAGTTAGAGAGTTGGCTAAGCTATTTTATTTCTATCCCCAAGTATGAAATAACATGAATCAAAACATTGGGTCGGTTTTTGCCTCAACTAAAACNGATGTCAATCAAACGGAGCCTAAGTGATATTGATCGTAAAAAAAGAAAAAGAAAAAAAGGCATAAATAATCAATCATCAAGCATATTGAAAGAAATATAAACTACTTTTGGTGCTAATGGAAGTATGTTTGTAATCAAACATAAACTGAAAAAACTTCAAATAATCAAGAAAGAGGTATTTACAAGCAAATATATGCAGAAGATTAACAGGGTGTACCCTTATGCAGTTGCACACTTGCACTGTACTAATCTTTGTTTCCATCATTATGCAAAATCATCCATGATAAAAGAGTTACAATAGTGACAAGTTTCAACTTTTAACCATTGAACAACTATTTAGTAAGAATTTATACTGAACGAGCTTAAAAAAATCTTGTTTTAAAACCAAAGGAAGGGGCAGTAAACAACAGAAGGCGGATTCACTAAGTTTATGACAGTCGATGAAAATTTAAATGAGTGGCATAACAGTCAACATGATGTGAACCCACATAGTAATGGTAGCTATGAAACCTACACAAGATTAATTC
>CAIGRO010243290.1:0-11965 GCA_903798355.1 Fraxinus baroniana
AGATTAATTGTAAAATATAATTAATTAATTCATAGAAAAACCTGAATTTTGTAAATTTAAATATTGAGGTCTAATTTTTGATTTCATGAAAGATAATACATGATCCATGAATTTTTCCCTAAAAATAAATGTAAATGGGGCGAAGTGGGTTAATGGGCCAAGCCCATGATTCAATTGTTTAATTAAAATAGGCCTAATCAATTGGATGGTCAATGCTACACCGGCATATATGAGACCCATTCCATCTGAGAATGCCACGTAATTTATGGATATAATAATAGTCCTCCAAGTTTGAGTTGTATATTCATATGCGGGTCAGACATCGAAATATAAATAGTCAAGTAAGGCTGCCTCAGAAATGTAAGCAACTCTAACAAGTGAGGACTTACGAATTGCCTTGAGAATAAAAATCGCTCCAACATGAGGACTTAGGAATTGCCTTGAAAATATATATGCAAGCCTAAATAAGTGAGGGATTACAGATTGCCTCGAAAGATAGATATTGCATATTATTTGTCAAAATTTTGGCAGCATCTCATCTATAATATGGACTAAACCAACATACAATATAACATAATATCTCCATTGCACATATATAAAATCAATTGGGATTCATTTATCCCTCAAATTACCCATGACGATGAAGTGAATAATGAGATTAAATCGAACTCTCCCATACAGACTATGCAGAGAGTTTGTCATGTATCATAGCAGATAATATGTTGTTAATAATGAAATGAAAACGTAGATAATGTGGCAGAGTACTGGCGGTAATGAAAATAATATCATGACATTCTAGTAGCAATGTGATATACGTACTTTGCAACAGTATATAATGTATTTGCTAGGAATAATAAGTAATGATACTAAAATAATAGTATCACGATAGTCCCCCTAGTCCAGGTATGGATCATATAATGCGTATATTTTTGGGTAGAAGCGATGCTTTGAATATAAGAAGTTGTGTTGAAACTAATGTAGATAAGAGACTCTGAATATATACGCAACTATGGTTAATTTTGTGTAGAGGCGAGACTCTGAATATAAGTAATTGTGATGAAGCTGAGGCAGAGGAGATGCTCTAGATGTAAGTAGTTGAATAAGTTGACATCCTTATATAGGGGTGACAAATTCATGTCAAGGGTTTCCTCCATTGTGGATAGTTCATCCATGGAGATCATCATCTTCGATGGAATTAGAGTCAGTCCCTATTGGGTGTCATGCTCTCCGTCGATGGAAATAGACATCATTTGAAGAAGTGACCCCATAGGGAGCGTCCACACCTCATCAAGGGTTTCCTCTATGGTAGATGGTTCATCCATGGAGAGCATAATTTTTGATGGAATAAGAGATAACCCCAGTGAGGATGTCACGTGCCTCGCTAATCGAAATGGGCATTCTTGGAAAAGGTGACTCCAAGGAAGGGGGCGTCACTTGTCAAGGGCTTCCTCCATGGTGGATGGCTCATGAATAGAGAGCATCACTTTCAATGGAATCATTGACAACTCCTATGGGAGTGTCACGTGCCTCATCGATCGAAGTGAACATCTTTGGAAGAGGTGACCTCGTGGAGGTGTCCACACTTCATCAAGGGCTTTCTCCATGGTGGATGGTTCAACCATGTAGAGGATCATTTTCGATGGAATTAGAGGCAACCCCCTGTGGGGTGTCACACGCTTTGCTGATCAATGTAGACATCCTTGCTAGTGGTGACCCCATGGGAGTGTCAGCACCTCACTAAGGGCTTCCTCAATGGTGGATGGTTTATTCATAGAATGGATCATGAGTAGCAGCACGACTAAGCCGATGTGCTTAGGGGAATATAAGCTCGACTAAGTGGGTGCACTTAGTAGAATATTTGACTGGCAAAGCACATTTGATTGAAGTTCAGTTGATGTAGAAGATCGATAAGCTCTCCGAAGATACATGCAGCTGAAATATAGTTGAAGTAAGGGTGCAATGAGCTCTCAAAAGAAAAATACAACTGAAATTTAGTTGAGGCAGAGGCGTAATGAGCTTTCTAAAGATATATGCAACTGTAATGCAACATCCTATATGGTGAGGCATCTCACAGAGCGAGGAATGAATATCGAGTGGTGACTCACTTGAACTATCAAGTCTTATAAGATGTCCTCAAAAAAACGACGTCTTATAAAGTTTGATTGTATGACGAAATAAAATATCATTTACCTGATTACACCCATTTCCTTGTACACAGTTGTATTGGTAAATATTCATCTTGACAATCATTTCGCAGATCAATGCTTCTAAATTATCTTCTTTCAATCGGCACTTGACATCGGACAAATTTCTCTTGCTTGTACTAAAAGCGAACTCCAAAGCTATAATGCTAATGGGATGTGTTAATAGATTTTTTGCAATAGTAAAAACAAGAAGCTATTTTTCGTTCCTTCTTTTACAAAAAACCAAGTAAAACAAATTGTACAGCATCAACGGGTTCGACGTTCCTAAGCATTTAATGATTAAAATATTTAACTAATTTAGCAGGAATTCCAATAAATTAAAATGCTTGTTTCCTACTTGTTGATATATGCTAGTGCATCCCTAATTTTATCAATTTGATCCTTAATATGTCGCATACCATCTTGTATAATTAAATTAAAAATGTAACACACGCAACACACATAAAATAAATTAAAAAAATATCAAAATCAGGATTAAGTACTCCACAAAATTTATATATAACAAGCTTGTTAACACTAGCATTGTCTACAGTAAAAGAACGGATTTTATTTTCACAATGATATTCTCTAATAATTAAAATTAGAGCATAAAAAATATTATTAGTATTATGAGAAAATTCAATTATCTTAACGACAATAATTTTTTTATGATCATCCAAAGTGTGTCTATGTAGTGCGTAGTTGTTGCTATATAACCTTTTTTGTTTATACTTTCCCATGAATTTGTAAATAACACCACCATATTTATGTAAATCACTAAACAATTGGTTCTTGGTTCGAACGGAATACTCTACTATATCATTACGAAGAGTGTTTCTGCTTACCCATGTGTACCTTGGTTAGAGATATTCTTTCATGAACATTGTGAAATAATCGTTGTCCACTATACTTAGCGGTAACTCAACACCAGCAACGAACTCCACCATTCCTTCACAGGTTCTTTCCTCCAAATACATCCATGTGCTTAGTATTAAAGAACTGCTATAGGAAGAAAGAGTACCAAAGACTAGTTGTCTTTGAGATTTACCAACAAACTCATGTTTGGCTGTACATTCAGTGCAGTGACGGTTGAGGTGGGTAGTACCGATGTCCTTTTGTCATACCAATCGTGTTTGACATTATTTACTCATGACCATAAACTCTTGGCTTCATCGATGGTATGATCCATCGAAATCAATTTAAAGTGTTCTCAACACTTTGCAACTTTTTTCCCCTTTTGTTTTCCTCTTGCATTGAGAATTTATAGTTCTATTTCGTCAACATCTTCATCGATGTCACCAAAATTAATTAGATTACTGCTTCTGTGAGCATCATCAATGTCCATTCTCGACAAATCGTTGATGATGAGGATATTGTTGAGATCGAAAAATTGAATGGAAAATTTAGATTGTGATGTCATAGGTGAGTGGCCACCGAACAAACACTCAACAAAATCATGAGGATCCATGTATATGTAATAGAGAATGTAGTGTAGAGAATAAAAATGGCAATGTATAAATTGAATAATGTAGTGTAGAGAATAGAATTGAGGGAATGTATGGAAATGAAATTTGAATGTAACATAAATGGTAGAATGTATATGTAATAATGAATGTATGTGTATTGTAATAGATTGTATATTTGTATGTAATAATGAATTTGATAACTTAAGAATAGCTAACCAAGAAGGGGATGAATTAGTTCTTACAACTTTTTCAAAAAATTAACCTTAAATTAAGCATGTGATAACTGGATAGATTAATTCAAATAGTAAACACAAATATGAAAGCAATAAGTAAAGAGGGATAAAGAATGCAAATGATATAATTATGGAGATTTGATCCAACGCAATGATCTACGTCCTCTATTACCCCACTCTCCGGCACAAGAAAGTCCAATATCACTATGTTTATTGACTTGTGATGTAATCCGATCCTTTAAAAAGCTTTTGGTGACTTGCAAGCAAGGAGCATCGATCCTTATACAACGTTGAGTTTTACATGACCACAACACGACCCACAAGTTTAAAGAGAATTGAATTTACAAATTGAAATTTCTCTCTTAATAAATGATATGATCACAATTAAGTATCAAGAGAGAAATAAGCTAACACTTTAATAGGTAACAATGAATGAAGTTCAAGTGTTAGGTATGAAAAACTTTGATATGTAGAATATTTTTCAAGAGTTGATTTGGTCAAAAGTTTTTTAAGACCAAAATGATTTGATAATAAATTATATGAGAAATTAATGCAATTTTTCTCAAAATAATCTCATTTGAATGTTCTTGAAAAGTAAAGTTGAATGTAAAGTGATGTGGTACTATGGCAGTCAAAACATTAAAAAGTTCTGTCCAACCAGACGTTCACCATTGTACTGGACAATTGAACTAACCGTTGAGTGTCAGAAATCAAAACGATTAAAGTTTTGGCCATTGGGCCATCGACGTCAGCCAAACTTACAAGACGTCCGTCAGACTCACCGGACGTCCGCCAAAGCAGACATCTTCGATTGTACTCTTTTCTTGATTACTTTTGTAAGTGTACATACTTAAGGAACATGCTCACTTAACTTTTCAAAAAGAGTATTATTGGTAAAAAGAAAGTCAAGTGGATATTTTTGTTATATTGAAGATAATTTTCTATGCACGCGTTTTTGTGAAAAGGTCATCTCGTGCATAAAAATTGGAGCTTGTAGTAATTCATTGCTAAGAATTAAAGTGTTTTACCTTTACATACGGATTCAAATTATCTAAGTCTAATGTCTTTGATTGTTTTGGCGCGAGTGCACAATTTTTTGTTCGATTTTGAATTTGGAGCGATGCTTGATTGGTCTCCGATTGTTTTGACGCAAGTGCTCGATTTTGAAGCTTGGTTGTGAATGCTTGATTTCCATCAGGTTCGCAACATGTAACAATGAAGATTCGAATATAATTGTTAGAGATAAGAATAATTTGTTTGTTATAGTAAAAACTCGAAATCAACCATATGTCAACAGAATAATGAAGAAATTATAGAATTGTAGAGAGTATGTTGATTGTTGTGTGATAAAATTGTTTGTACTGTAAGATATTTCTAGGAGAAAAAGGTTCAGTAAAAAATTGACCATCTTTTGGTCACTGTAGGCTCGGCGAGTCACGAGCCGGCTCATCTAAAATGGAGAGCTGAGCTCGTCCTGAAATGAGACCAACCATCCATAAGTTGAGCCTTGACAAGTTGAGTCGACGAGGCACTCATCTCGATTGCCACCTCTAGACACAGGGAAAGTGTCAAGGAAGGGGCTACACGCGAGCATCATAGATGGGTACTTAAATTAAAGATAATCAAGATTATTCATTCATTAATTTTAAGGCAAACAAAGGAGGTGGACCCTGCATTTGTCCCCACACCATTCACTAAAATTAATTTTCTTAGCTTTTAAGTTAATTAATAAACTATACTTCTAAATCTCGTCTCATTTTATCTTCATTTTACTCGATAGTAATGTAATTCCCAATTTTTTACGTCTAAAATCGAGATACAATTTGTTAAATATAGTAGAATTGATTAGAGGTAAAATAATACCCGTAAAATATGTGATATATCCAACTAAACATTATTAAATAAAAATTTGAACTAGAGGTGTAACACCCCCAAATTTAGATACCTAGATGTGAAAGGATTATCATTTAATTTTCTGTTAAATTCATAAATATGGAAGTGATTAAAAGTTTCTTTAATATGATGAACAACATTGACTTCATTTTATGAAAATAACTTATAGAAAACTTTTGCAATTAAATGAAAGAGAAAAACAATAAAATAAAATGTTAACTTTATTTTCCAAAAGGAGTCGATATTTGAATGTATTAGTACCGAGTTCATCGCACCAAGAATAGTCGTCTCGAATCATTGCCTCTATTATCTGAAAGTGGGAAATGATAACGTGGAATGAGTTAATGCTCAATAAGCAAATTTCATGCATATGATGTATGCTTATGATATGCATGGGAATTATTTTTAGAATAAATGCATTTCTCAATATGTATCCCTATTTCTTTCATTTCTTTAAAAACTTAACATTGACGTCGTGATCTCACTTGATACATCGTCTAACCAATCAGAATGCAATGGACAATTATTATTCAAAGTCCGTTAGAGTCTTACCAGTAGTACCACAAAGCGATTTACATTACCATTATCATTGAATATTGTTCGGGTGTGCTAGTCCCCCACGCTCCATTTTCCACTCACACCTCTTAAACAAAAATATTTGGGATAAACATTGGTTGGGTGCATAAACATACACCTCGTAACAAAATATTTGGGATACATATCTTTAAAAATATTATTTGACTCATGACATTTAGAAACTTTTTATTCCTTGAAACTTCATATATGCTTATAGATGCATTAGTTTGCATGAATATACCATAAGAAGCATTGATAACAAAAAACTTAATAATCAAACATCAAGCTCATATAATAAAAAAATTTAGATAACACATTTATACATTTAACAATGTAACGCACCATGAAGACAATGGGAGCTTTACTTACCTTGAGTCCTAATAATTTACTTTTCGAATAGCAAATGGATATGTTCCTAGTCGTCCACGAAGTCAACATGCCAAAATCCTAATTCATTACCATTTACTTAGAAAACTACAACGAAATTCACTCTTTGAATATGAATCCATAATATTGCTCTATTAAGTTTAATCTATTTATTATTATTGTTATAAAATTATATGTACAAAAATGCACCATCAATCTAAATAGGTACCACCCGGTTCAATAACTTTCAAGATAATAATTTACTTTACTATATAATTAATGGATGATAAAAATGGGAACAAAAGACACTAACAAGCGTGTGCAATATGTGCATTGCAAGGGGTTTAGTCTAATAAAATCACGACTAAATAGGTTCATACAACCTAAGTGGTAAATGTGGATATAAAATAAAGAGAAAAAGATGTTTTTCTTTCCTAAATAAATAAGACCACTGAGTTCTAAATTTAAAATCCAGAACTTGAATTAGTAGGCAAACATAACACTAGTTTAATGATAAGATATGGAATGAATTGGAGAATTTATATATACAGAACCTATGTAGGGCCGTACCTATGTTTCGTGAGGGCTTGAGGCGAATTTTAAAATTTGGGCTCCTAAATTGGAGCGAAGATAAATCTTGATTAATTTCAAGTTGGAGAAATTTCTTTCTGCTGATACAACTGTGATCGATATGGTATTTGACTTCCTTGTTTGACATTTAGCTGCTTTTATAAATATTCTATTCCACAAGTACAAAATCAAACAAAGATTTTTATTTCTATTCTACAATATGGTTATAAGATATCTGTGAAGCCAAATTTGGGGAAAAAAGTGTCCAAACAATCCATTAACGGAAAAGGAAAAATAATAATAAATGATTATCAATGTTTCTAACTTAGCTATAATGGGAGAAGATTTCTTTCCATTAATACATGTGTATGGTAAATACACTTCACACTCATAATGAATTCAATTTTACATAAAATGGGTACAAAAATGGTTAAATTTTAGCACTTTCTCACTTTGCACAAAGCTCACAGCCTTTAGAAAAAACAATTTGCTATTGCAACAACAATAAAAATATATTATCTAAGGTCATAAATATTTTCATAATGTAAGAGTAAAATGGAAAAAATTAAATCACATCACATTTAACCATATATTGAACCAAATTACCATATAGAAGGCACAAATTCACATTAATTAATAACAGATTATATATTGAAAAAAGAAATTTAATCCCACAAATAAATCAATGATCTGATCAATCGGATATTGAAAAATTTAATTGAATTTAGAGACAAAACTATACAGTAATCAATTAAATATATAAAATCTATCGTCAATATAATTAAAAAAACTTAGTAAACGATCAGATCAATAAAGATGTGTGTAACAATGGATAAATATATACCGAGGGGATGTTATACATTGGAATGAGTATTCCTGATTTAGACACTATTTATGTGATTTGCGATATCATTGTTGAAGAAACCTCATTGTTTGGAGCGTCTGAATAAGAGTGAACAATATGTCAAATAGGTTAAGATTGGTTCACTCACACGAACAATCGCCTCAGATACTTTGGGGTGTGCTGAGATGAGACAAAGAAGTCATGTTGTGTACGTAATTTGGTCGCCTTGATAAGATATTAAGATGAGATTACAACAAGTAATCGAAATAGATTTTGTTATCCATTAAACATGTTTAGTAGCTAGATCGAGTTCTCGATTTGAGATTGTCTGGAGGAATGAACATAAAGAAAACTCAAGTTAGGTATCGGGGAATACTTGAACTAGGATCTATACGGAGTTATTTGTTTATAAATGATATGACATACGCTCTAAGAATGAGAGAAAATTAGTGAATGGATCCATGTTTCCTCATNGGTATCGGGGAATACTTGAACTAGGATCTATACGGAGTTATTTGTTTATAAATGATATGACATACGCTCTAAGAATGAGAGAAAATTAGTGAATGGATCCATGTTTCCTCATTGAGTGAGACCTTGAGGTTTATATAACCTCATATATAATCTTATGACTTTTGACTGTTTTTTAGATTTTATTTTGGTGTTACTACTTTAGCATGTTGCTAATAACTATGATTGATTCAGTTTGATGGGACATGTCTAGTAAAGCAACTGATTTCAAGTTCAAGGATTCAAGTAAGAAATGAAAACTATTTTGACCAACATTTATATTTGTATTCACCTGCCGGACAATTGTGTTTAACCATTTAGTGTATAGAACATAATTGTGAATACAATGATATGATGTAGGGTTCAAGTATGTTCCATAAATATTCAAGGGATCGGAAATACTTGAATTAATGTTGGAAATAGGGATGACAATTGGGTGAGTATGGGACGAGCTGGTCATTCACACCCTCGTCCCGTCGGGTATGTTTATTACCTTACCTCATCCCCATACGCGGTTTAAGTGGGATGTGGCGGGTTCAGGGCGGGATCCGAGTGGGATGGGGTGGCGTGGGGCAGGTTCTCTGCCCCATTTATCGCCCCGTTTATTTTTTTATTTATTTTATTTATTGATTTTTTTATGTATTTAGTTAGTAAATATTATTACTTTTTTATTAATTTGTCTCTTTAATAAAAATGATAAATCTATTATTTTTGTTTGATAAAAAACTTAAATTTGAAATTAATTTTAAATGGAGCAAGGACTATGCTTCCAGTACCTATCCCATACCCGTTTCTGGATAATGACCATCGCCCCATCCCCGTCCCCATCCCGTTTACTCGAATAGCCAGGTAATCCCCACCCCATTCGGAGTGGGGCCCTACGGGTATTGGGTTGAACGAGTTTTTTTGTCATCCATAGTTGGAAAATGAGTTTGTGGTATAGCGAGATGTAATGTTCATTTAGTTGAGCTACTATATATCACTAAGAGGTTTATAGTGTTGTGAGCTCTAATATTACTCGCTGGTCACACGATCTATTTGTCGTATGAATTTTTTGTGAGATAGATTTTGAGAAAAATCTAATGTGTGACATTCGTTGTCCTTTGTGGTTCGGATCAAACCCATCATATGCGAGTGCGAGATGTTAAAAGAATACAGGTCATGGGTCGCCCATGTGGGTGACCCGACCCACAAGTTATTAAAAGGGTTGGAGGGAGTGGTTTGAATTTGAAGTTCAAACATGTAACTCCATATAACCACCCTTAACTCTATATAACTTCCAATGATTGTGCATTGAAAAATGGAGGGAAAAAAATGACATGAAAAAATAAAGGGAAAAACTCGTATGGAAATTTATACCAAAATTGAAAAATCCTTGGAACCATATTTTGGACATGAAATCTCACAAAAATTGACACTTAGATTGTGGATAGTAATTCCCTTCCATTGTGATCGGGATTGGGATTAGTGAAGAACAAGAAATGCAGATTGTTGGAGCTTTGGAATGCAAGGTGATTCAACCATCAAAAGACTTTGGAATTCATCATTTCAAGTAAGTTTCTTGACCTGAAATTCATTTTAAAGAATGCTGCGAATTCTTACACTCAATATTATACCAACAATAAAAAACCAAGTTTAATTCCCATATAAAATTTGGTAGATCTACTAACACATACTATGACATATTTTTGATCNAATTCATCATTTCAAGTAAGTTTCTTGACCTGAAATTCATGTTAAAGAATGCTGCGAATTCTTACACTCAATATTATACCAACAATAAAAAACCAAGTTTAATTCCCATATAAAATTTGGTAGATCTACTAACACATACTATGACATATTTTTGATCTATTCTTCGTCGTCTCGCTCTACCGAATTGCATCAGTCATATGAATGAGGCGTCTTTGGGTCGAGGCAAAATATGACCCAACTATGCTAGTCTCTTCCATTAATTTTCTTGATCTATTGTCCAATCCCATGCTATGACTAACATTTATGTTTCTCTTTTTCCTGGATGCAGGGGTGCTAGTCTGCGAGGAATTGCCGGTTGGTTTGTGTTCTTTCTCAATCGCTTCCTGTGGGAAGCGATGCCTGTTAGAGACGTACACATCAAATTATGGAACTATGCGATTCCAATGCAAGACATCTGAAGTGGTTACCCTTAACTTGCGCAATTATATTGAGGCTGATGAATGTGTCAGTGCATGTAGAGTTGATAGAAAATCTGTCGGGATCTCATCGGACTCCCTCCTTGATCCTCAGTTCACTGCAAAGCTATGCTCACCACAGTGTTACCAGAACTGTCCCAACATTGTTGATATTTACTACAATTTGGCCCTAGGAGAAGGTGACCTCCACAACAATCACTGTACCCCCAGCACACCCCTGGCAAGAGGGGTGGGTCTGGGGCATTTTTATCATAGAAATGACAGATACTATTTTGTCTTCATTTTCACCAATAACTCTACTATTCAAATATTAGAAAACAGACATCTATATCATCTCTAACATTGTATTTACTAACAATTAATAGGGGCATTTTTACCCGATCTGTGCAAATCTCAACAGACAAGTTCACGGCGTTCAATGGCACAGATTCAAAGTTCTGGTGTAGCTTTTGGCCCTATTGCTGCTGCTGCTGCTAGTCCTATGTCTGCTGCTGCTGCTCCTTCTCCATCTTCACCTGTAGATTGTGCCCCAGCTCCAATGTGATTGTCCTCTAGCTCCAATGTGATTACACTCCTATAAACTATTTATGGAATTTGATTCGATACAGCAGTTGTAATTATTAATAATATTTAATGAAAGTGGACTACATCTGATTATGCATAATTTTTTTGGTAGTATTGCTGCTATTGCATACCTTCACATCTATGATACGAAGAAAAAAGGACCAAATAGAAGAATTAATCTAAACACACGATGCCCTTACACAAAATCATATAAGATGTTCAGAAATTATGCAATCTAAACAAAGATGAAAGATATCATCGCAAGAATGTCATGTAAATTAAAATTAGTCATTCGAAAAGTCGAAATAAAATTACTTCTCCCCTAGAAAATCCTCTATAATTTATTGATGTGACCTCTTTACAGCGGTAACTCACTCTATCAAGTCAACTTGTTAGCCTACTTTTCATATGATAGGTCTATGATGCAAGGTGACTACTTTCAAAATCATTTGGGATTCGTTTGATAGAAATGTGGAAAATGGGTGGAAATAAAATGTTTACAGGAAAAAGATTTTCCTAAAAATTGTTTTGTTGGAAATTGTAATTAATTATATTTGATTGGTGTAATTTTTCATGGAAAATATTGAAA
>CAIGRO010243294.1:0-14862 GCA_903798355.1 Fraxinus baroniana
GTTCTAACAAGAAGTATTGAATAAGAGTAGCATTGAATTTTTCTGTATCTATTTTTGGGTGGACCCTAGGTGTATGAACAGAAAACAATATCTTATAATGTCCCTTGTGCTTGAATTGAATCATAAAGGCATTTTAAGAAAGAATTCGGTTATACCAAGAAAATGGTTTCGCTACGCAAATGTTATCCTTAATATTTAATTAAAAATTTGGCATACTACATCAAAATTTCATGCTTTTCACTGCATTGCCAATGGAAAGATTCCGTGGCATATGAAAACACAGCCCCGTCAATCGTTGTGAAACAAGCAAATAAGTGGACGATTTTCACGCTTCACATCATCCATGAAATATACAACAATTGTTTGGATGATTGCGAATAAAATAACGAAGTACATGAATTTGTACCAAGAAACAATAAACCAAATTATCAGCAAGTAGACATAAGTCAGCGCTCAAAAGAAACAATTAGTACGTTTCGCCAACAAAAATGCAACTTGACCATTCACGTCATCCCCATTTGTAACAAATATGATAGTTAAGCTTTTTTTTTTTTACTCAGTTGTGCACTCTTCCTTATCACCAAACTACAAATAACTCAAATTAAACTCTTTTCTAGTTCATATATACAGTTCATCACTCCAAATCCTAAGATCACCAAAAACCAAACATAGCAAGTTATTTTTAAAAACAAATCACATACACAGGTCATAAATGAAAATTCCATAACAAAAACTAAAAACCCAAATTTTCAAAAGATGAACTGAGAAGATTGCAGGGTATACCCATGCCTGTAGAGATAGTTTAACGGATCTGAATTTGAGCTTCGTGAGTTTTCTTGAAAAGTAAGATAGAGCTGTCCCATTACTATGGAAGACTGGAAATTCACAAGAAATTGGATGAAACCTGTTTCTCGGTGTTAGATTTGGGATAAAAATAGTGGTGCTGTAAGAATGTTGCGAAGGAGGTAAAAAGGTACACTGGATTAGCATTCTCTTTTTCTATCTGTAATTTGTTAACTGTGTGTGTTTGTGTGGTAAAGATTGAATTTTGGACGCATCAGGGGAGAAAATCTTGAATCATTTGGAAAATTTTATTTTTGAACTGTTGAGAAGATAAAGTTCTCAGTTTTAGAGGTTCAGCCAATGCTTTCAAGGTAAGCTTATAAACCGGGCTCAACCGGACCGGCTATTGAACCTAGAATAATTTTGTGATTTTAGTTTGAGAAAATACCACTACTAGTCCCCAAACTATTCTCAACCTTTAAAAAAATCAAATTGATCGTTATTATTTTCATTATAGATGCAAAATCAAACTTTAGCCATGTAACCTTTTCAATTCTTTACTAGTCACGTGATCCTCATTTTCAAACTTTATTAAGCTAATTTTTTCTAAAAAATTGAGTCTTTTGAGAGAATTCGCCATAATCATATTAAGCATATAACCTCTTGTTCTCATCAATTTCTATCTACTCTTCAAACGTGCATAAATCTTCCAACAATCTTTTGAGATTTCAATTTACAATGACGACGCAAGTTAAGTAGGGTTTGGATCGTGTAACAAGGGCTTCATAACTCAAATTCTATTGTGATTTATTTTCTATTTCACGTTCAACGGTTTTTTAATTAACACAGCTTTAACTTTTAAACTTATAGTTATATCTATGTCCTTTTAAAAAAAATAGAAGTTTGATTTTACTTTTTGATCTTGCAACAATCCGTCATTGAACTAGTGCTTCTATCGGATCAACAAACCAGCCACATCTTATAACTATGATTGAAGGTGAAGCTTGAATTTAAATAAATTTGGGCTTTAAACATTATTTCAAAAATGTAATGCCAAATTGAAAAACGAAACAGATAGTCGACATCCCAACTTTGATGTCTAGTCTCTTCCTTGTCACCCATTTAGTCTAATCCAATCAAACTCAACTCCCTCGTTGCACTCCATCACCCCATCCCTTTCCACCTTATAGTTATAGACCTCTCTCTTAGGGCATCACCATTTATGGGTCAAATTTGGTGTAAAACCATCTCCAATAAAGGTCAAATATACTGCAAAATATAGTGTAATAAGGGTAAATATATTATTCACACTATGATTTTTAAAATACACATATTTTGCAAATATATCCACACCACAGTCATGATTCCTTTCCAATATTATCTTCTTCAAGAATCTGAGGCACCCCAACCTAAATAATTCAACCAGTTTATTTTCATATCATCACTTGTGCAGTGTAGGGAATTAACGATGTAGGGAGGTTGGAAGAAGCATGTCTACTTTACTTTGCGAGGAGAAAGGGAATTTTGAAAATTAGAGTTTTATTTGTAAGATAGTTGTGCACCTTACTATTAAAGAGAAGGAAAAATAATTTTAGTAAATATAAAAATATGATGTTAGAAACAAAAATTGTGGTGCGAATATAATTATCATTATACCAAATACAAGAATTTTCAATAACCCCATTTTGCCCTTCTTTCTACTTTATAAAAATTATTTCTTCCATCGATGTCATTTGTTAATACTTTAGTATTGGTAGATTTTAATTGATTTATAATTATTTTAATGTGATTTTAATTTTAATTTATTATTTAATTTTAAATTATAATCAATTAATAAGTAATAATTATTTAAAATAACTTAGCCTTTGTTTTGGCTCCATTATTTAAAATATATATATATTTTTCTCTCTTATTTTCAATTACACGTTTTTCAATAAAATAATATTATACATAAATTTGAAATTTTTCCTTACTTTTTTAACCAAACATTTTTCGAAAAATCACTATTCCAAAATATATTTTTTCCAAAATCTGTTTTTAATGGAGTCCAAATCTTAGAGCCTGTTTGGTAGAGATTAAAATCGAATTAAAATTGAAAAATTAGCCGTTATTGCTGACTTTTATTAGACGGGTGTGACCCAATAACGATCATATTTTCAATTTTAATTGGATTTTAATTGTTACCAAACATGCTTTTAATATAATTTTTAATTTACTAATAAATGAAATATTTTAGTTCAATAAATATAATTTCTAATTTAACAATTTTTATAATAATATAATGTGTAATTAAATAATTCAAAATAAAATTTAGTGTAAGATTAGTGTAAAATCATCTCCAATGATGGTGTAAAATTACACCAAATTTGATGTAGACTTTTGTTGATGTGGATCGAAATCTTGATTTTAATTTAAGTTAAATTTAATAGTTAATGTTAACAACACATTTTATGAGATAAACAACTTTTTAACCACATATTCCATTAACTTTTATCAAAATTTATTAAAAATTTTAATTTTAACTACACGAAACAGAGGCATAACAATATTTGAAGAATATGGAAATGTATTTGTTACACATATAAATTACGTGGCATATTCAAATGGAGGGGATCCCACCTTTCGACATTGATTATATAATTGGATTGGACTTATTGAATTATGCAACCTTGTATTGGGCTTGGGCTCAATCCATTAACCAATTTGACCAATTTGCCTTCTATATATATGCGAGTTCATTCATAATAAAGGTTTGATGAAATTTCTAACCAAATATCATTTTCCTTTCTTGTTCTCATATTATGTCTCGTCCGATCATTATTTTGATTGTCGAGTACAAACGGTCGTTGAAACTTTTTTTTGACCGACGGTCTTTGTCTCTTAACTGGGTGTTCCAATGCACAGACAACATCTATGTGGAAGAGAAATGGCCAGAATTCTATTGACACATTTTTTGAAATCAACATTATCTTTTAACAATTCTTAACACCCTTTAAGATGTCAGAATTTCATGCTTCATTTTGCCTCGTCTTGAATGGTAAATTGTGGGAGGGACAGGTGAATTTCTCAAACTCGACTTGAATCTTTTAATTTTATTTTTATATTTTTCAATTTGAATAAAAATATAGTAAAGGAAAAATGAAAAAAAAAAATGGATAACACATAAATAAAATGAAACAAGAAAAACAAAGACACAATCAACCAACCGTTAAGGTAGTTGAGACCTCCGCCCACCTTCGATGAATCCAAGAATCCCATTCTATTTTCCTCCCAAATCACACTTGAAAATACACTCCACTTTCACATCTCTCTTCTTTCTCCCTCACATACACGCAGCAAAACAATGTCTCACCTCCTCCACACCACCTTCGTCCCCACCACGTCCCCCTCCCTCCACCGCCCACTAACCCGTACCACCCACAACTCGACCCGGGCCCTCCAAATCCACTCCAAGATCAGAGAAATTTTCATGCCGGCTTTGAGCTCCACCATGACGGAGGGAAAAATCGTCAGCTGGATCAAGTCGGAGGGGGAGAAGCTCTCCAAGGGCGATTCGGTGGTTGTGGTGGAATCCGACAAGGCGGATATGGATGTCGAGTCCTTTTACGATGGGTACCTTGCCGCCATTATGGTGGAGGAGGGACATTCTGTTCCCATTGGTTCCCCCATTGCTCTTCTTGCTGAATCAGAAGATGAAATCACCGCCGCCATAGCCCAGAAATCATCCTCCTCCTCCGCCGCTACCACCACCGCCAACAACCCTGCCCCAGCCCCCGCTCCCGCTCCCGCCCCAGATAGTATTGCTAGTAATGTTACTCCCAGTGCCATTACAAGTGCAAATATTAGTAGCAGAAGCTCTGTTGCTAATGGTGCAATGGGGTCCTCAGTGCACCCTGCATCCGAAGGGGAAAAAAGGGTCGTGGCATCGCCATATGCGAAGAAATTGGCAAAGGAATATGGGGTGGATTTGATTGGACTAGTGGGAAGTGGCCCTAATGGGAGGATAGTGGCAAAGGATGTGGAGGAGGCTGCAGCTGCAAAAGTAAGTGCAGGAGGTGCTAGTGAGGCCACTAAGCCGAGAAGTGGTGGTGCTACGGTGGAACTGGGATCCGTGGTTCCATTTACGACAATGCAGAGCGCGGTGAGTAGGAATATGGTGGAGAGTTTGGCTGTGCCCACGTTTAGAGTGGGGTATACAATTACCACAGATGCACTGGATGCTTTGTACAAGAAGGTAATCTGGTGAATGGTGATCTTATTAACTGATTTACGTATAAATTGATATTTGAAAAAATTACATTTTTTTTAGCTCTACTAAATGCAGTAGTTGAATGATCTATACTTGCTGGAGTAGGAATCAGGAACACTGTGAGGCAAAGCTTTAAAATTTCCGATTTTGATGAATATATGTTCTGACAGTTACTGATAAATTAGCATAAAGATTTCTTTAGCAATTTCGCAGAGTCAATTACAGATTGTGGTAGTGAATGATTGCATATTTCAGATATTTTAGGTAGAAGTGGGAATAAGTCAGCGTAGATTTTTAGAACAAAAATAAATCTGTTTTAAGAAATGGAATGTGTGAAAATGCAGGCTCTTTCATCAAAGAAATAAGCGGAATCAACTGAAAATTACTTGAATAAAGAGAAGGGTGGAAATTTATTTCAACTTTGAAGATTTGATGCGATGGTGCTTGTTTTTGTTATCATTTTAAGTTGTTCAAATTGTTTAATGAGTAACTTACATCGAACATTTTTAGGTCAAGTCGAAGGGAGTGACCATGACTGCAATTCTAGCGAAGGCAACTGCGCTTGCTCTGGTTAAACATCCCCTTGTGAATTCTAGTTGTCGAGATGGTAAGAGCTTCACATACAACAGCAGTATCAACATTGCGGTTGCTGTTGCCATCGATGGTGGTTTGATTACACCGGTGCTTCAAGATGCTGACAAAGTGAGAATTAGCCTAGTATTGTCAATTTCATGATCAGCCTATTACGGTTTTTATGTTCTCACTTTCTCTAGTGACATTAAATTGTTTCTCATTAAACTTGTTTGTAGATTGATATATATTCCTTATCAAGAAAGTGGAAGGAATTAGTTGATAAGGCGCGAGCAAAACAACTACAACCTCACGAGTACAATACAGGTATATTTGTTATTTGATTATTCAAACCGATTTTTTTTTTTTTTTCAACCAAGAGCTTGTGGCTGAAACATGCTTGTTCATGCACGGACATTCAAATAGAACTTGAGGATCGGAAAATGCAGTTCCATAGTAATACCGAGCAATATGAAACCAAATTATATCTTTCAATAAACAAAGTTTTATTTTTCATTTTTGATTGATTGGAGCATAGATGCATACATATTTTCTGTTCCTGGTTTGAACTTGTTAACTTATTTATCACTTGTGCATTTGCATCATTTTTGATTAATACACTTGTGCCAATTGTATGCATCAGTGGATATTAACTTATTAGGAACATGGTTAAATCTGTCGCTAGAAAACTTGAATGAGCTTGGCTTGATCCTCTACTGAACAAGCTTTTGAGCATGCATTGCCAGTAGGTCTTATATTTTGACTATTTTACCAAGTTCTTGTTTATTGTCATTTTACAACTCTGAGCAGGCTTTAATTTCTTGATAATCTGTCTTTCTGAGACAGAAAATTAGAACACATTCATTGTTATGCACGAGAATGCAAAAAAATTCACTGTAATTTGGTTTTACTTTCTCAAATTTAGGGCCCATTGGATTTCAATTATTTTACCTGATTTAATCTCGAAAAATCAAACCTGATAAATCACTTTTGTAATAAAATGTTTGGTTAGCACTCGAAAATCTATTATTTACTCATCAAACTAATTTATTTCTGAAAAGTTTTTTTTTAATCATTTTTATAGGTCAAATAATCGTAATCAATTATGAAATCCAAATGGGACGGAATGTAAGGATTCAAATGTAATCTTACAGAGAACTTCTATATTCCCAATGGTAAAATGGTTTGGACACTCAACTGTTCTCTTCAACTTGAAGGTGCCCTCAAAACTCTTAGCATTCAGCTTTTGCACATTTTACAACCTAAATCAGTAATCACCAACCTCGTATTTTAACTTGAACTCGCTAGTAGAAAACATGCCGTTTACACTATTTGATTGTGATCTCAACTAGTTGGAGAACAACCATGACTTTGAAAGAATGAAATAAACAAGAACTATGCAAGTGCAATGACGATCTTCTGTGGGATGGATTGTTCTGCAGCTTTTTTTCTGCTGTCTTGTTGATTTTCTAGTCACACATTTTCACTTTTTGATCGTGTGCTTAAGTCATGCTATTGTATTGCTTTAATCCCCTATAAAACTTTCTGTTGTTTGCTTGGTTTACAGGTACGTTTACCCTATCTAACCTTGGAATGTTTGGTGTTGACCGCTTTGATGCCATCTTACCTCCGGGAACTGTAAGTGTCCAAACTTAAGTTCCAAAGCATTCTTTCCACTAGATTAGTCGACTAGATATTGTAAATTCTCTCTTTAAATGCATTAGAGCATGTTATTCTTATTTGGTGGCATTTTTACAGGGTGCAATAATGGCTGTGGGTGCATCTCAACCCACTTTGGTTGGTACAAAGGATGGTCGGATTGGCCTGAAAAATCAAATGCAGGTAGATTCTTGGTCATTTTAGTGCTTATAAATTGTGGATCTTACAGTTCGTATGAATAATAAGTGGGAAGTAAATTGTGGGTCTTACTAAATGTGTAGATAAAAAGTATGTCTAATCATCTTAAGTAATAATTTAAGCTTTCCCAAACTTGCTCGTAACTACGACACATATTCTTTTCTTTAACAAAATCTTGCTCTTCTTTTTACTGACCTTCGAATACAATTCTTCCAGGTAAATGTTACTGCAGATCATCGTGTGATATATGGCGCTGATCTGGCAGCTTTCTTGCAAACCTTGGCTAAGATAATCGAGGACCCTAAAGATCTCACTCTTTAGTTCAAATTGATACGAGAGGTTCATGTTTTTGTTAACTTATTAGCTTTTCTACTAGAGCTCGATGGCATAACCTTGTCGTAGAATTCAGAAGTCAATCTCCTTCGGAAAAGGCTGGAAACTGTTTCTCGAGTTAATACTGTTAAATAGTTGCATTCTCATTCATAGTTGTCTCGATTAAGTGCTTTTTGTTGTTTCATCGGTTCATTATAAAGTTTTGGCTAAATTTGTTTAATCGATTTTATTTCGCTTGGCATGTAGAAGAAACTTTTGACACTGATTGAATTTCTCTTTTGAACTGTTAAGCTAATTTTCTATCAACTCGACGTACTTATATTTTTCATTTTCAAACCATCATGTGATGCTTCATCTTGCTCGTATCAAATGAATCAATATGACAGTAAAAATGATTTGTTTGGTAAGTTAGGCTGTACATGACAATTTTAAGAGTATATTTGGTTACGCTTAAAAAATTTAAGCTACTTTTTTTTAAAGTAATTTTCCTCCTTTTATCCCCAAACGTGTAATTTACTTTTTCATACTTTGAGGGTTAGATAAGTTATTTGTTTCCGACTTTTGCAAATAACATAATTATTATTTTGATAATTGCTCGTATACATATGAGTAAGCATTTTAAGCTTAGTAGAACGTGATTTATAGCGTCTCAATAGTCATGTTGGCGTGTTTTATTACATGCAAATTGAGTCTGTTTCTTCATCAAATATTTGATATGCAAATTCTTTATAAATGGGTAACGACAAGTAACTGATAAGTGTTAAATTTACACTTACTTAAGTCATCAAAAGTGGTTTTTTGTTAGTATTATTGTGAATTGATACTTAATTATTTGTCATTTTTTATTATGTTAGGAGAAAACTCGAGATCGAATCAAGTAGGACGAACTTTGGATAAAATGTGCAATTTTGGGGAAATGTTCTACACTTCAAAAATTGGAAGGACTAAAGTGCATAATTTGAAGAATTGGGGCATTGGAAGCAAGAAACAAATTTAGTTAAACCTTGCCAAGAATTAGAATTGGTTTTAAAAAGCTGGGAAGAAAACGAGATTGGATACACACTTACAAGAGAGAAAATACACAGACGGAATACAGCCAGACACGGACGGCAGAAGGTAAATATATTTTTTTCAATTTTGTTCAATTACTGAATCGAAAATCTGTGCAAGGATTTGGAGAATTAATCACGTTTCGTCAAATTTACCAAAAGATTTACACTATACAAAGAAGAAAAACGAAGGGCAATAATTGGGATTCGTGTGACGAAGATAAAATATAGCTCAGAGTAATTTTATCTTGCTGATTGTAATTAAACTCGGTGATATCTTTTAAACCTTGTTTGTTTAATTCTGACGTTAGGAGCGACCCGTGTTTTATGTTAGGATGATGATGTAACTAAGGGTTTTTAATATTTATTTAATTCAAAGATTTCATACCACTTTAATACGTGTTAACTAATTATTATTGTGTATTTAATGTTTCAATTGCCTACATAACAATTGATTGATTTAGGGATAGTACAAAAATTGAGAGGTAATGTATTATTCTAACCCATGCAATAATTAACATAAATATTATATGAAATCGAGAGATAATTATAGGCTATACGATCCATATTGAATTCTTATACGTTAATGCATTCATACGCGTGAATCTACATTATAGTATATAGTAAATTCAGTTATATGAATAGGATTAGTGTTGCGAGAGAGATCACTAACTACATTATATTAATTCCATCGTTGACACATATGAAATGTGACAGAATGAATTGAAATTGGATGCATGTTAAATAATCTAAGGGTCCGTTTGATTGCAAGAGTGAAATTTGAGTGGAAAGAAAATAAATTGCAGGAATTGAGTTGCTTAGATTTGTTTTTTCGGGAATTGTCAATTAATTGTGTTTGATTGATATAATTTTCCACCTGAAAAATGTTGAAATTTTGAATCTTTTGGTATTCGTTTAACATTATTTTACTTGAAAATTGTCCATTAAACGGATATAATTTGTTACAATTGGGGGATAAAATTTGTTTTCATTGCAAAGAAAAAAAAAAGAAAATGAATTCCAAAGAATTAAATTGTCTAAAATTCATTTTATTAGAAATTGTCAATTAATTGTGTTTGATTGGTATAATTTTTCACCTGAAAAATGTTGAAATTTTGAATCTTTTGGTATTCATTTGACTTTGTTTTTCATGAAAATTGTCCATTAAAGGGAAAATCTTTTTTTACAATTGTGGATAGAATTTGTTTCCATTCCCTTGAAAGAAAGAAAATAAAAAATCATGGAAAAGGTAAGTGTGTGAACCAAACAAAGAAAATGAATTGCATGAAAAATTTAGTTTATCAAACAAGCCAAAAGTGGAAGATGAAATTCGTTTTCCATTTTCCATTGAAAATTTTGTTGAATCAAACAGACCTAAGTGAAATCGAAAATCTTAACTACCAAATTCATAATCTTATCAATCGCGTAAATTTGATTTTGTTTTTTAGTAGAACTTTCGTTACAAAACACTATTTGATTTGATAATTGGTTACCGTTTTACTTAAATTGAAGATAGATTAGTTTAAAAAAAAAATTTGACAGTAGATATTAATTTTTGTGGAACGATAATTGAACTAAAAAATATTTAATTTATTACTTGTCACGATCCTTACACTTACGAAATTAAACAACGATGGCCTTTTGTCTAACTCTAATATGTTAACCACATCATTTAAAAAGTTTTAGCCATCGCATCAACTCGCTTCCTAATGTTTGATCGAGTTTTTTATATTAAATGTTTAATAATGTACAATTTTTATAAATGATCTCAACGTGTTATGACTTATATGTAACCATCTAATAACAGCTAGCATGCTAATTTTACACCAGTGTTTCAAAAGATAACAACATTATTTTGTGATAATTATGATAATTTGTCACTCAACTCAATAATACAACCTTGATTGGGACCCACCCAAATTAATGTATCCAATCTTTCACTCTCATAAACAAGACATTTAGTGTAACAAGTTGAACTAAAAATGTTCAAACGTAATCAACAACCAAACCTTCCATACTTCCAACCACCCCATTAATTCATCTCACACCCCTTTTTTACACAAGCCAGACACACAAATTCATGGCCATTGAAGGAGAAGAAGACTTCAGCTTCCCCGCCACCACCGCCGATGCTCAACCGCGCTTCATCGACTCGCCACCCCTTTGGCGCCCCGTTTCCGTCCCCCCACCACATGAAAAACCAGAAAGATTAGTTGACAAAGAAGAAAGCAGAGAAACTTACAACAACGATCAAAGAAAGAACTTTTCTCGCGGTATGAAGATGGAGAGGAGAGAAGAAGACGACGACGACGTTGGTGACGAGCTTGAGGAAAAAATGGACATGTTGTGGGAGGATTTGAATGAAGAATTCTCAAGAAAACTTGTGGCAGATTCTAGTATGTCTTCATCTGATAGAGATGTACAAATCTCGTGTGTTAAAACCTTAAAGTTGTCGAAGCCTAATGGAGATTTGCTTTCTGGCAAAAAACTAAGCATTGTATTGCTTATGAAGATCTTGATGAGAAAGGTTCTTTTTGTACATAATACTCGTAGTTCTATCAAGAACCGGGAATGCTGACATAAACATAATTTGTCCATCATGCTTTTCATGCACGTTTGAGTTTTTCAATTTCATATTTTCATAAATTAAATGTATTGAGAATGGTTGAAGGGATTGTTTGTATATCTTTTTAGCTTTTCAACTTTTTTGTTCGGTTGATAAGTAGAATAAATGTTTCTCGAGAGAATGATGAATTCATTTTGTCTACGACCAAGGAAGCTGTAAGTAATGCAATTATAAATCCCATGGAGGGAAAAATCCCGATTTGATCATTCAACTAATCTCGTTCAGGCGGTCAAGAAATCGGGAATTCAGGAAGAGCCGACAACTTATTTCATGAGTATGCAACTCATTCATAAGTGTGATATGATCTTCACTAGAACCGTCTAGTCAATAATTTGATAAAATGGTTCATCGGTTTTGCATCATTGTGTCCATCTTAGATAGAGATGTTAATTTGATGCATTGAATCTTTTGAAGGATCAAAGAAAGTGACAACTTAATTTGAGTTTGTATATTGTAATAGGTACAAGTCGTATGGTAGAATAATTTGTTTAATTTGAAGATTCCATATGCCTTTTATTGCTTGAATGCCTAATTATTTGTCTTCACATAAATAAAAATTTTCAAGCTGTAAAGCGCATGCAGACAATTTATGACAAATAGAATTAACAAAAATTGGGGGAACAATACCAAATACTATATGAATCTAAAAATAGGAAAATAGCTGCAGAGGTTCGCAACCTTTCATGCAAGGAGCTTTTGAGTCCCCAACTTACCAAAACATAGCAATCATGTCCTGGACATCTAATTTTCTTAGCCGCAAGGTCCAAGACGAAACCCATCCAATTAACAATTATCTCATGTTCTATCAGAATCAAGTAGAATACTTCCAAACTATGTCAATTTTTTTTTCCGATGCCAAAAATTAATTTTTTATTCAACAAAATCTCCACGAACCACAGACGAAATAAAAATCAGAATAAAATCAACCCAATTATAAGTAGAGGAAATTACAAAAAAACCAGACATTTAAGTTTTCAAATTCAAAACTCAGGTGTGAAGTTTATTCAATCAAAAATCAGGGATTAATTGAATTATTAATTATATTAACCTAAATCTCTCTCTCTCTCTCTCTCTCTCTCTCTCTCTCTCTCTCTCTCATCTTCACTAATCTCGCTCATCTGAAAGCCCAAGAATAGTTAACCAAGAAGGGGAGGGGGGATAAATTGGTTTCTAAAACTTTTTCGAGAAATTAACTTAAAATCAAGCGCGTAATAACAAGATAAAGTAATATAAATGTCACAATAAGTAAATAGGGATAGAGAGTTCAAACGATATAATTTGGAGGTTCGATTCAACGCAATGATCTACGTTCTCCGTTACCAAGCTCTTCGGCACGAGTAAGACTAATTTCACTATGTTGATTGACTTGTGGTGCAATCCAACCCTTTACAAAGCTTCCAGTGACTTACAAGTAAGGAGCACCGATCATTTTACAATATTGAGCTTTCCGAGACCTCAACACGACCCACAATGCAAAATAAGTTTACAAATAAAATCTTCTCTTCTTAATAAATGATGATTCCAAAGTTGAGTACAATAAGAGAAGTAGACTAACACTTTAATGGATATCAATGAATGAGGCTTAAGTGTTAGGTGTGTAAATCTTTGATATATGGAATGATTTTCAAAAATTAATTTGATCAAAGATTTTTCAATAGCAAAATGATTTGATTAAAAATTATTCGAGAAAGTAATACAATGTTAGCTTAAAGGAATATCAATTGAATGCTCAAAAAGTTGTCTTTCAAATGGTACTTGAGTTGGTACTTAATTATTTATAGAAGTGAAAAAACCAACTTTTCTGTCAAATCGGACGACCCAAAACTAGCCTTTTTGTGTCAGAACGGTCGAAAATTCGACCATTGCCGGGGAACCGAACGACCAGTTCGTCATCAGGACGTCTTAATGACCAGAAATTTTTCTAGGTCAAAGGTTGTTTTGTTTGCAGCCAATCAAATATCTTGCATGATATTTTTACTAGATGTTTCAAGGTAAGTGAGGTTTAATAGTTTTCAAGATTAGATTGAAAAACTTACCTTTGAAAAATAATTTTTGTGCAAATATTTTCATGACGTGAATTTTTATCGTGCACAAGAAATTCATGACATAAACTTTCAATGTGTCATTGCCAAGAATTGAACTTGACCTTTACAAACGAGCTAAAGAAATCTAGTTCCAATGTCTTCGATTAATTTTGGAGCGAGTGCTCGATTTGTTGTTTGATTTTGAAATGACGCAAAGTTTGTCTCCATGAGTGCTTGATCGATCTTCAACTTGAGCTTCCTTGATCGACAATCTTTTCGTCCAAAAATTTTATCTCAAATTTGGCAACATGTAGCATTTTGAAGATTCGAATGAGAGATAAATATAATTTGTTTGTTATAATCAAAACATAAGATTTAACCATAGGTCAACATCATCTTTTCTCTTATCTTCACGCGTCTCTCTCATCTTTCACTCCCTTTCTTCCTCTTTACCGACGGCATCCTCTTCATCGGCGGCAGCAGTATCTGGCGAACTAAGTGTCGTCGTGCGCAGCCCCAGTCGTAGCTGCCTAGTGGAGATCTGAAATTTTCTAGCAGTGCCATCTTCTTCTTCTTGCACCACAGACTAGCCTTCTCCTCCTTCTCTGTCGGCAACCCAACCTCGCACCATCGACACGATAGAGCACCTCCACAGACAGTGCGAGGGTCACAGATCAAAACCACCCCGCTCACAGTTGCGTTGTGCAACCATGGTGTTGAGATGATTTTGGGTGTGAAGATGGCGGCCACGCCAGATTTGGTTGATTTTTGTTTGTTATTGGTGGTGGTTTCCATGGTATGGTAATGTTTGAGTGGTTTTAGTGGCGATGGTGAATCGGGCTGCTGATGGTGGATCTAAAGTTGGTGGTGATGGATTTGGTCGTGGCGATGGTGTGCTTTGCGCCCTGATTTGGTGGCTGCGCTATGGATGTGAGGTGGTGGATCTGGCTGCTAGATGGTGGATCGAGATTTGGTGGCTGTGCTGTGGAGGTGAAGTGGTGGTGGATCGTCTGCTGATGGTAGATCTCTATTTAGTGGTTGTGCTGTAGTGGTGGTGGCGATGCTGTGTGCGGTGGTCGTGGTCGTGGTCGTGGCTGTGGTCGTGATCGTGATCGTGGCGGTGGTGGTGGGTGGGGTTGGGTGGGGTGGGGTGGGGTTGTGACCAATTATTTGGTTGATTGTGACCAATAATTGGTTAATTTTTGACAAATAAATAATATGTGACCAAACTATGGCAATTTTTTTTTTTATTTTCCGATGCCAAAAATTAATTTTTTATTCAACCAAATCTCCACGAACCACAGACGAAACAAGAATCAGAATAAAATCAGCCCAATTATAAGTAGAGCCTCTGTTCTAAAAAGCTCGCCT
>CAIGRO010243319.1:0-20555 GCA_903798355.1 Fraxinus baroniana
TTCTTTAAATGTGTGTGTCAATTTCCTTAATTTGAATCAGTACTCTTGTAATTGAGATAACACTCTTTGTGGGATCGACTCAGATTTAAAAGGTCCATTTTACTACTTGATCACGACCGTCCGCTTGCGACATATTTTCAGCGAACACTTAACATATTGTTCAATATTTGGGGTTTGTCTTCTATATTAACATATTTCATATATAACTCATTGAAGGCCAGTGAGATCCCATTCCCATGAGATTTTTTTAGCATAATTGTGGCAGGCTTTTGAAATGAAAAGACTGTAATAGAGTCACTGTGAAATTTGTGTAAGGTCCTTTATTTACTTTAATGAATGCAGTGTCGGTTTGACTTGAACATGCCATCCACCGGATTTCTCTCTTAAATGCTAGTTTAGTTCCAACATTTGTTCATACAGATACTATAAGGGTAGTCCCCTTAAGTGGAGTCCTTTCTCTCTAGAACTGTATTAGTGTCATGTGCATTTCTTTTTAGCAAAAAATATTGCAATGGAGGACTTCGACTTCGATTCTTGTCTAATCTCAGAGTCAGATTCAAAGGATGAAGTCGAAGATGAGGACTACTTGATAGAGTTAGTAGCAAATATAATGGAGTGGTTACGATATTGCAAACTAGTCGAATGCGATGTGAGAAACTACTATCACGTACAACGTCGACGTATTCGTAAATATCCTTTTGCTAGGAACTGTCATATGTTTATGTTGGAGGCAATACAAGGAACTGGGTAACTCTGCTACCAGGAGTTTCGAATGTACCCTGCAATGTTAAGACATTTTGCACATATTCTTCATGATGATTACGGATTGAGGAACAGTTGGCTCGTGGATGTGTACCAGTAAGTTAGTATTTTTTATGCATATTAACCAATGGAAAAGGGTACAGACAAGTCCAAACATTATTTAATCATTCATTACAAATTGTATGCTACTACTTCAAAGAACTATTACGAGTAGTCATTGCACTCTCAGTAAATACTATCAAACCGTACCCGAACTACAACGCATGGCAAAGCATCATGTCCCTAATATGAGGAAGCATCCGTTATTCAATAATTATATCGGTGCAATTGACAAAACGCACTTTAGAGCTATGCTGCCTCGCCACGAACGGGTCAACTTCATTGGCTGAAAAGGTATTCCAACACAGAATGTACTTGTAGCATGCAATTTCAATTTATGCTTCACACTCGTGCTTGCAAGCACTGCTGGAACAGCACACGATGTACGTATTCTTAATCGTATGATCTACAGTCTTGACATTCATTTTTCATTACCCACTTAGGGAAATATTATCTAGTTGACTTTGGTTTCGCACATCGACTCGGATACATGGCACCGTATAAAAGGTCAGATATACTGTATCATTTTTAGCAGTTTTGGAATGAAGCAATTGGTCATGTCCGAAGATTTCAAAACATTCAGGAGCGGTTCAACTTCAGGCACTCATCATGCAGAAATGTAATTGAAAGAGCATTTGGTATATGGAAACAAAGATGGCAAATACCCGATCGTATGTCGAGTTATTCATGTCAAACACATGTAGTAGTTGTTGTAGCAACAATGGGTGTACACAACTTTCTTAGACGGGCTAGAGTCGTTGACGAGGCATTAGTTGAGACAGACCTAAGAGCTTTAGAAGTGGAGCTAGCTAATGAGGATGACGAAATCCCAGCCAAAATGAATGCGACTGAAATGCTGCATAGTGACTAGGACCGACTTTGCGATTATATGGCCCAACGGCAATGAGACATTTGTAGGGGTAAAACTCACATGTTGACATTATTGGCATGTACTTTGTTCAGAGATAGTAGGAATCCTTTCCCGTAGTTAATTTCATAAGATGATTTATCTCTCGAAGAAAATTTTCGCGTTCCTAAATTATTTATTTTCGAGAAACTACGTTTTTTAGAAAATTGGTGCTCCTAAAAATGGAAAAAATATGTGTCCTTTTTTTTTTCTAAACGCTTCAATTTATTACGTTAATATTGCTACAATAGTTAATAGTACAATATCACACAAAACAAGAAATGACACGTATATGATTGGAAAAAATGGTTAATTGTAATACAATCCTTTGTCAAATTAGTAGGCTTTGAAAAGTCAAAGTGAAGGACAAAAAATTAAGCACTCATTCCTGATAGAAAATTCTTCACACTATACTTGCTTGGCCATGAATGTTCTACCCATTTCACGTGAAGAAGTCAGAAGTGGCATGCCAATTACTCACCCACGACAGTCTTCCTTTTATTGTCGGTTAGTAAGGGTAATTTTGTCAAGTGATTGGTGTAATTGAAAAGGAAGGATCCATCAAAATCATGCTGCAATCTGGTTTCTGTCTGAGCAACTTGAATTGGGGAGTGAGTAATTGTTCAACGGTCATATAATTGCTAAAAATGAAACTAAAATTCATCTCAAATAGGCCCACAAGTAGCAAACGTCATCATGAAAAACCCTATAGTTTGCATATTCCCGCCTCAATTCCCACCCAAATTGATGGCCAACCCTAATTGCTAGCGAAATTTGGAAATCTTTCTGGTGGCCAACATCAGATTTTCTAGTCTTCTCCCACAAAACCTTTCTTAATATTGAACTCCTCCAACCAACCCTTCTTAACTATGTCAGAATAGAAAGAAGAAGTAAAATCCTTCAAGGAAACACAGCAACCCTTTGTTATGAAAGAGAAGAAGAGAGCTCAGTTAGATTGAGGGATAAGAATAAGAAGAATCCCAAAAAACGGATGGAAGAAAGGAGAAGAAGGAAGTAGCCAACAATTAACTAAAAATTTGAATTCAGAATTGATGTCGTATTGTTAAAGAGAAGCGGTGTCGTTTTGGATAATAAAAACATTTAACCGTGAAATGAGAAACACGTATGTTTTTTTTCTCACATTTTCTCTTCTATTATAATAAATTGAGTGGAGAGGGAAGGAGTGTAGAAATTAGTGATTTGTTATGTCATCTTCAGATTATCCCTCATCTCTTATTCATTTTATCTTTCATTATTATTATTTGTTATAATTGAGTTTTGATGGTTGAAATTAATATCAACTTTATTGATTTCTGTTGAATTTGTGAATTCCTGTGTGAATTAAAGTCCATTGGAATTGTGGTTGTAGTTCAACTGTAACATTTGGTATTAGAGCGGCAACGTGAGCTCGAGATGCTAGAAACCAGAAGTAAATCGAACGAGGAATACCTAAGAAACTGGACAGAGAGGTAGCGGATCTAGGTGTGGCGTTTAAATCATCTGATCAGCTGATGAAAGTGATGTACACTAAACAAGATAGTATAGAATGGATGATCGGAGAAATACATAGTAAATATGAATCCATGATGGCAATGTTGGCATATTTGAATGTCGAAAGGGAGATCGCAAAGATAAACAAGTAGAGTTATGGAACCTCAACCCGAAACAACTGTGGTAATCCTCAAGGATCTGAGCAATTATTTGGAAATATTAATGGGAGCAGGGAAATGAAAATGGGTACTAAGTTAGCTAAGATTGACTTTTCTCATTTGTGAGGAGAAGGTCCTAGGGAATGGTTGAGGAAGGTGAGGAAGTATTTTCAAATCCATTAAGTAGAGGATGAAATGAAATTGGGTAAGGAAATGCAGACATGGCTCCATGGCTTTATCTCCAGCCATCCAAATGCTGATTGGGACATGTTTTCCAAGGAGATCTGCAGAAGGTTGGCAGAAAATATGGATGAAGAAGTGATAGAAATCTTCAAAAAATTGAGGCTAAGAGGAACCATTACAGAATACTAGGAATGATTTGAAGGATTGAAGTCCCAGGTGATGATTTCCCTACCCCATTTACCAGAATCCTACTATATTTTACTATTCACCAGTGGTTTGAATGATAAGAGTCCATGGTTAAGATTATGCATGTTAAAATGTATATAGGTAGCTATACATTTAGCTGGGGAACACACTCCAGTGTAGGCATGTGTACTGGAATATTCATGCTTCTGGTTGTGAGTTGCTATTGTGCACTTATGGTACCACAATTGATTGTTGTAACTGTATTGATTCTTCAAGTGTACATTACATTCATTTTACTTGTTCACTACTCCAACACTTTGTATATATTAGCAGCCATTGTGCTTTGTAATATATATCCAATTAATCCCTTCTTCTCCGTCTGCTCATCCGTTCTCAATTCAGCTTTTATTGAATTTTATCTTGGTATCAGAACAATCAATGGCTAACATCGGATTAGACAACAATGCATAATCAGCTCAGCCAGCTTCTTGCACACTGATGCCTTCAATGTTGGGAGGAAATCAGAAGCCATCACTTGGGATAAGCCTAATTAAAGTTCCACCAGTGAGGCTTGACAGGAACAAGTTTCTATTGTGGAAGAACTTGATGATGCCAATCATCAAAGGACACAATCTGGAAAGTTTCATCACAGGAACTAGAAGCTGTCCAGCAGAGTTCCTAGCAACACAAACTGCTGGTTCTACTGGAGTTAAGTTGAAATGGCTCCTAATGCTGAATATGGAAAGTGGATGTCTACTTATTAACTATTGATGGGTTGGTTATATTCATCAATGACACCAGAAATTGCAATGAGAGTAATGGGATTGTCTAAATCCTACAATCTTTGGAATGATGTTCAAGAAAGCTTTGGAGCCATTAACAAATCAACGGTTACTTTACTCATTAGTGAACTTCAAAGAACTAGGAAGGGAGCAATGAGTGTTGATCAATATCTCAACACAATCAAACAACTAGCAGACAACCTTGAAATTGTTGGTAAGATCATTCCTCACATCATCTTGTTACTTAAGTGCTAGCTAGATTGAATGAAGAGTATACCCCTATAGTAGTTCAAATTGACAGCAGAGAGTCTATCTCCTGGCATGAACTGCAGTTTGTGCTCATGACTTATGAGAGCAGAATTGAACACCTTAGTACTCCGAAAAATGGTCTGGCCTTAGTCAACTTAAGTGAAGCCTCGGCTAATTTCATTCACAATTCAAATATTAATAGAGGAAGAATGTTTAGCTATGGTAGACGAAGTAACAACTACAGAAAAGGTAGAAATAGAGGTAGATGAGGTAGATAATTTGCAGTAAAGGATTGTACCAAATCCTTTAGGATGAACAACCATTCAGCAGCAAGATCCTTTAACCGTTATGATGAAAAGTATATGGGTACTAAGCCTGATCATCACTATAAAAATAACTCCTCATAACCATTTTCTCTTATAGCCTCTTCTAGGATTGTTGCAGATCCAGCTTAGTTTGCTGCCAGCAATCATGTCACTGCGGATAAGGGCAATCTGATTGAGGCGCATGAATATGGTGGTAAGAAAAGTCTTGCGATTGGTAATAGTAACAAACTTCACATCTCTGACATTGGCACAAATCACCTAGGTACACAAAACAACAAATTACTGGTTCTCAGTAATGTGTTGTTAGTACTTTCAATCAAGAAGAATTTGTTAAGTGTCTCACAAATAGCATCTGACAGTGGTGAATTTATGGAATTTCATTCTAATTTTTATGTTGTTAAAGACAAAGAGACGAAGGAGGTGCTGCTGGAAGGGAAAATTAATGATGGGCTGCATCAAATTGAACTCCCAGATCAAGTTAATAGGTTTCTTTGTTCAAAGTTAGTCCACTCAAATAAATCAAACTCTTCATATTTTGTTGTTCAGTCTAGAAGTGCCACAGAGTATGAGTCTAAATTGAAATTGTGGTACATGAGGCTTGGACATCCTTCAAGTTCTATAATGTCTCAAGTGCTTAAACTTTGTAAAAACTTGATGTAAATGAAGTTAAATCATTTTTGTGATGCTTGTTAACTTGGCAAAGCACATTCCTTGCCTTTTAAACCATCCACTTCACATTCATCAACCCCTCTTAACTTGATTCACAAAGATGTTTGGAGTCCAATACCTTTACAGTCAGCCTATGGTTTTAAGTATTGCATTCTATTCATAGATGAATATAGTAGGTACACATGGATATATCGTATGAGAAACAAATCAGAAGCCTTGAACTCCTTTATTCAATTCAATAATCTAGTTGAGAACAAGTTTAACAGAAAATTAAAACACTTCAATCAGATTGGGGAGGTGAATTGAGAGCATTTACTTCATTAACTCAACAATCAGGGATTGACATGCGCCTTTCCTATCCTCACACCTTTGCCCAAAATGGTAGAGCTAAAAGATAACATCGACACATTACAGAAACTGGCCTAACTCTTCTTACTCAAGCAAGCATACCCTTGCATTATTGGTGGGAGTCGTTTCACACAGCCACTTACCTCATTAACAAATTACCTACACTTGTTCTTCAAATGAAGTCACCTTGTCAAGTCCTAAATGATGAGCAAACAGACTACAAGTCTCTTAAAGTGTTTGGATGTGCTTATTTTCTCAATCTAAGACCTTACCAGCATCATAAGTTCAGTTTTCATTCTACAAAATGTGTATTCCTTGGTTTCGGTAATTCACATAAAGGTTACAAGTGTATTAGTTCAACTGGTAGAGTATGCCTTTCCAGGCACATTGTCTTCAATGAAAATGAATTCCCATTTCAATTAGGTTTTCCCAACAAAAGTAGTAACTCACAAAAACCTGAAACTATTGTTCAATACTTACAACTTAACATTCTTCTTAACCTTGATTCAACTTGTTTATCTGATACAACTCATGCTGATGCAACTCAACTAGCAACACCTCGCAGTCCAAATCCACTAGAAGAGGTTGAAAATGAGGCACCAGAAGTAAATGAGAATGAGAATTCAGAAACTAAACATGGATACATTCAAAGGGAAACTCAAAAAGGTACTGTAAGTGTTAAGGTAGAGCACATTGAGTTGAATGTTGAGGCAAATCAAGGAGAGGAAGAACTGAGTAGACTGAATGTTGAGCATTCTATGATTACCAGAAGTAAAGCTAGTATTTTCAAACCAAAAAGTGTACACCACCCATTGTAAACAATATAGAATGGAACTAAACATTACTAAACCAAATGATGTTCTTGAAGCCTTGTCCAACAAGAACTGGAGAGGAGCTATTGAGGATGAGTACAAAGCCCTGATAAAGAACAAAACTTGGAAATTGGTACCACCTTTGGTCAATCAGAAGGTCATAGGAAACAAATGGATATTCAGACTTAAACGTGACATTGAAGGGAAAGTATTGAAGTCTAAGGTAAGGCTTGTTGCAAAGGAATTCCTACAAACTTCAAGCGTTGACTACCATAAAACATTTAGTCCAATAATTAAGGCCTCTACTCTAAGAATAATTTGTCACTTGCTGTCTCAAAGGGTTGGAATGTTAGATAAGTTGATATTAACAATGCCTTTTTGAGTGGAAAGCTAAATGAAGTAGTGTTTATGAAACAGCCGAAGGTTTCATTGACAAAGCCAATCCAACTTTTGTATACATACTTGAAAAACTCTCTACGGACTCAAACAAGCCCCTAGAGCTTGGTATGAAAGCTTGAAAGGAGCACTCCTAGACTAGAAGTTTACCAAACCCAAAGCAGATAGCTCCTTGTTCTTTTATATGAATCAGAGGCAAGTAATTTTCTACTTGGTGTATGTTGATGATATAGTAATCACTGAAAATGATCACAAAGTATTGCAAGGCTTTATTGACAAACTGAACACACAGTTTACACTAAAGAACATGGGTAAACTGCATCAGTTCTTAGGAATTAAAGTAAGGAGGTATGAATCAGGAATGCATCTCACTCAGGTTAAGTACATAAAAGACTTGCTAAAAAGGTTTAATTTTGAGCACCTTAAACCTTGGGCAACACCTATGACAGTAGGCAAGTGCATCTCCAAAAACGAATGTAAGAAAATGGCAGATCCCTTCTTATACATAAATGCAATAGGTGGACTTCAGTACCGGCACATACTCGGCTTGATATAAGTTTTGCAATAAATAAGTTGAGTCAATTTCTACAAACTCCTTCAGACATTCATTGGAAGGCAATAAAGAAGATTTTCAAGTATCTAAAGGGTACAATTGAACAAGGTCTATGGATCCAAAGGAGTGATAGAATGAACATCACAAGGCTTGCTGATGCTGATTGGGCATCGTGTCCTGATGACAGAAGGTCAACAGCCAACTACTATGTCTATCTAGGAGATACCTTGGTGGCCTGGTGGCAAGGTCAAGTGCTGAATCAAAGTACAAAGCACTCACACAAGCCTCTGCTAAGATAACTTGGGTTGAATCGTTGCTTAAAGAAATCAAACTACAGCCTGCTTTACCTCTTATTTTGTGGTGTGTTAATCTAAGTGCCAGTACATTAGCTTCTAATCTAGTTTATCATGCTTGAACTAAACACATTGAACTAGATATACATTTTGTTAGAGATAAAGTTCTTGAAGGAAAGTTAAAGATACAATATATTCCATCATCAGATCAAACCGCAGATTCGTTAACCAAACCACTTGCTCATTCCAGATTCTTGTTTCTTAAGGACAAGCTGGAGTTAATGAATAAACTCCAGCTTGAGGGAGGATGTTAAAATGTATACAGATAGCTATACATTTAGATGGTAAACACACTCCAGTGTATATGTGTGTACTGGAATATTCACGCTTCAAGTTGTGAGCTGCTATTGTGCACTTATGGGAGTTGTTGTAACCGTATTGATTCTTCAGTGTACATCACATTCATTTTACTTGTTCACCACTCCAACACTTTATATATATTAGTAGCCATTGTGCTTTGTAATATATATCCAATTAATCCCTTCTTCTCCATCTGCTCATCAGTTCTCAATTCAATTTTTATTGAATTTTATCTCTGCAACCCCCAACCTTAGCCAAAACCTGAGGTTGTTTTACTTCAAGAGAATACCATCACAGCCTTTAATAGAGGTCCAAAAACCCTCAAAACATATCCCCAAACAAAATGGCCTCACTCTAGTCCTAGACCAAATGAAACTACAACTAACATATTCCCTACAATGAACCAACCAAAAGAACTCCACAAACCTATTTAAATTCAAAGCTATCACTCCCTCTGACTTCCCGACAAAAAAAGAATTAGGATTATGTTATAAATGTAATGAGAGGTATACTAGGGGTCATGTCCGCAAAAAATAAGATGCTCAATTTCATATTGGTAGATGAAGAGATAGAAGGGGAGTTAGATGAACCTTCAAGGTAGGAAGAAGATCAGAGGGAAAAAAGAAAACTATAGGAGATGATGGAAATCTCCATCTATGCATTGAGGCAGCAACAAAGAAAAAACCATCAAATTACCAGGGATGATCAAAAAGAGAGAAGTATCGATATAATTTGATAGTGGGAGTACCCACAATTTCATTAATAAAACTTTGGTAAAAAATATCAACTGCTAGATGCAACTAGAAAAACCTGCTTTTTGTTACTGTGGTAGGAGCTGAAAAACTCATTAGTAAGTCAGTTTGTAATCATCTGATTTGGAATATGCAAGTCTTGGAGTTTCAATACTAGCTAAGAATATTGAAATGAGAAGGCAATGATATGGTTTTGGAGGTGGATTGGCTAAGTCAGTTCAGCCCTATGTTATTTAATTTTCTAAGAGACAACATTACCTTTACTTGTAGAGGTACAGAGATGAAACTCCAGAGTAAAGCCATTAAAAAGGAATTCTAAATGATAAATGATACTAGAGAGGACTGTTGATTCAAGAACCAAGCATATGGAGTGGTGGCATAAATCACAACATTAATGAAAAGGAAAGAGAGGTCATCCCTGCTGAACTTAAGGATGTTGTAGATCAAATTCCCATGGTCTTCCTAGGACCTAAAGGATTACCACCTTCTAGGTTCAATGACCACCATATCCCATTGAAAGAAGAAGCTCAGCCCTTTAAAATCAGGCCCTACATGTGCCCTTACATTAGCAGAGATTGAAAGGATGGTTAAGGAGATGAGAGAAAGTGGGATAGTACTACCAAACAATAGCCCTTATGCCTCACCTGTGTTATTGGTCAAGAAGAAATATGGGACCTAGAGATTTTGTATTAACTATAGGCAGTTGAACACCCTCACAGTCAAGGACAAGTATCCTATACACTTGATTGACGTGTTGGATGAACTAAAAGGGGTAAAGTTGTTTACAAAATTGATCTAAAGGTTGGATACCATCAAATCAAGGTAGCTAAAGAAGATGTCTGCAAGATAGCTTTTAAGACCCATGTAGGTCTTTTTGAATCAAGGTCATGCCATTTGGGCTTACAAATGCCCTTAACACTTTTCAATACCTAATGAATGAGGTATTTGAGCAGCATCTTAGGAAGTTTATAATGGTGTTTTTTTAATGATAGCCTGGACTAGAAGACTCATTGTAAACATGTTGTTGTATTGGAACTTTTAAAGTAATACCAATTATATGCTAAGGGGAGCAAGTGCTCTTTTGGCCAATTTAGTATAGAGTACATATGCCATGTTATATCTGCAGATGGAGTGTCGCAGATCCCTCTAAGAAAGTGGCAACGCAGGAATGTCCTAAGCCATCCAATATTAGACAGTTGAGGAGATTTCTTGGCTTAACTGGGTATTACAGGAGGTTTGTAAGGGATTATGGAGCCATAGCCAAGCCACTAACTGAACTACTAAAGAAGGAAAATTTCCATTGGGGGAAGGCTGCCGAATCAACTTTTCAGAAATTAAAGGATGCTATGAGTGCTACCCTAGTATAGGCTTTACTAGATTTCTCTATCCCATTCATTATGGAAACAAATGCATGCTATGGAGGATTAGGAGCAATGTTGATGCAGACCAAGATGCCAATAACCTACCTAAGCAAGGGAAGAAACAACAGAAATTTGGGGTTATCGATCTATGAGAATGAAATGTTAGCTATAGTAACTGGGAGCAAAGGATCACTACTCCATTATAGCAGAACTGGTTATCTAAACTCTTGCGACTGAGTTATGAAATACATTATAAGAAGGGTGTTGATAAGAAGGTAGTAGATGCATTGTCCAAGAAAGAAGAAAAGGGGATTGAATGCTTGGCAATCACTGAAGTCATTCTAGTGTGGGTTGAAGAAGTAATAGCTAGCTATAAAAGAGATAAAGAAGCAGAAAATAAAATCATTGTTGTGCTACCCACTAAAGACATAGAACAAGATTACCAATTCTTGAATGGACTTCTCAAATACAAGTTAAAGATATATATTGGAACTGCAAAATGAGTAAGGAAGAAACTGGCAGCCATTCACTCATCTCAGGAAAGGAAAACTCAGGAATACAGGCAAGGCAAGTATACACAGGGCTAAGCACTTCTTCTAGTCAAGAATGAGCTGAGACATTAAGCAAAAGGTGTTGGAGTGTAACACATAACAAAGGTGTAAAGGGGGACTTGTGACTTACCCAGAATTACTTCAACCCCTACCAACACCCCAATATGTTTAGAGCCACATCTCCATGGACTTCATTGAAAGGCTGCATACTTTGGGTTAAAGAATGTAATACTGGTGGTGGTGGACAGGTTTATCAAATATGCTCACTTGTTAACACTTTTACATCCATTCACATCCCAAGTCATTGTTATTCCTATATAACATCTACAAATTGCATGGAATGCATCAAAGCATTGTCATTGACAGAGATAATATATTTACAAGTGAGTTTTGGTAGACATTTTTCAAACACCTAGGCGTCAAATTGCAGTTGAGTACAGCCTACCACCCATAAACTGATGGGCAAACAGAAAGACTGAAATAGCGCCTTGAAATGTACTTAAGATGCATTGTTTACAAGCAGCCAAAACAATGGATTACGTGGAATAGCCTAGTTGAATGGTGGTACAGCACTACCATGCACACCTCTATTAGAATGACACCTTTTGACGCCCTATATGGTATCAAACCCCCACAACTAGCCTTGGGACCCTATCAGCAGACTAACATTGCTTCGGTGGAAGATATTATACAGGAAAGGCAAAACATAGATAAAATGCTAAAGGAGAACCTTGCTCAAGTCAGTGCCACGATAAAGCATTATGCATATCAATATAAAAGTGAAAGGTTATTCCAAGTTGGGGATTGGGTATATTTATAGCTTCATTTGTATGCTCAGCAAACTGTAGCTAGGAGGTCCAACAGAAAGCTATCTACAAAGTACTATGGACCTTACAAGGTAGTGCAGAAGGTTGGGAAGGTAGCCTATAAACTATTGTTACCAACTGCATCCTAAATCCACCCTACATTCCATGTATCATTGCTAAAGAAGGAGATTGGAGAGAAAGAGGTTCTCCTAGATGATCTTCTGAAATAGTACATAGGAATTGAGGAACTCTCTCAACTACTGCAATTCCTTTCTACAAGGTTAATCAATAAAAAAGGAAACGGTGTCGTTTTGAGAAAAAGAACTTCAACCCACGACTAGTTTCTTCCCACATTTTTTTCTTTTGTTATCACAAAATGGAAGGGGAAGGAGTGTAGAAATCAATGATTTGTTTTGTCATATTCTAATTTTCCTTCCTATCTTCTTCTTCATCTTATCTTTCATCATTGTTAGTTGCTATAATTGAATTTTGATTATTGCAATTAATATCAATTTTATTGATTTTTGTTGAACTTGTAAATTCTGGTGTGAATTAGAGGCAATTGGAATTGTGGTTGTAGTTCAACCATAACCCCCCCTTCTTCGCCTGTGTGCTCTCCCCAACTCGGGATCTTGCCATCCAAATTACCGAATAGTTTGAAGCCTTGGGACCTAACATTGATGTCTAGTGTGCAGTGGTTAAATATGATGCTTTAAATTTTAGCTAATAATTTGAAGGATATACAACTTTTATAACAACCATTTTTAGTTTAATTTTTGGTGGATCTTATTATTTATTAGTTGCATCAATTTCTTTACTTTTTTTTGGCAGCTTGTAGGAGGTGTAGATCTAGTGCAACAGAGCATTTCTCTTGGGAGAAGGCTACATATTGTTGTAAGCCTTCTTGTTTTCTGGTGCACCAAGTGTATTTGTGACTTCCTTTTAAATTGTGCATTCTACAAGAGTTTTAGCTATTAAAGAAAATGGATTTTATATATTGGAACCTTAGTAGATGAATGAGTATCCAAAGTAGCTTAGAACTAGTTGACCAATCAAATGAGTGATCTTGCACAAGTTGAGAACTAGTTGACCAATCAACCTTTCTTTATCTAGATGTTTGGTTCAAGTGTAGTGTGAAGATGTTATTTCCTCTAAAAGAATTTTAGAACATGCAAAGCTGCTTTTGACAGGATCTTTTGATAAATCCATTAATTTATTTGCAATGCTCATAATTCATATTTTAGGTGGCAACACCTGACCGTCTTGTTGATCATCTGTCTAATAATAAAGGTTTCTCTCTTCGTGCCTTGAAATACTTGGTAAGTTTATACTGATTTGAGCTTTAACAACACATTGTCCATGTCCCTTCGTCCTCCCTCTTTCACTCCAGCTCTATTATTATTTTTCAAAATAATGTTGTGGATATGTGATAAGTGTATTTCGTACACTAATCTAAACCATTAAATTAGAGTATTTGTTAGTAATTTGGATGTGTTATAACTTAATTTTGTGTTACTTATGTTTGTTAAGTTGAGCTCAATGCAAATTGGTGGAGTTAGAAGAAGTGAACCAAAAACGTGAGGAAATGAAGGAAATCTAAAATTTGGGGACCAAAGTGTAAACATCCAATAGTTGATTTGGAGCACAAAACGATAATTGTTATATAGGATCGATTGGATGCAATTGGAGGTCAAAGGGTTGAAATACAGTGGAAGTATTTTCACAAATCAATTTACAGCCGAAGAAGTTATGCTCCGAATTTTTAGCCTCAACTTGAGACCCATTTTTCGGATAGCAAACGTTCGAATTAAAAAATTGTGTTTAGAAGAATTGTAGATATTTGAAAATTCTTTCTAACTCATTTTGAATCAACTCAATCAGATACCTTTAAAGAAAGTTATGGTCAAAATATCAAAAACTGCTCGGGGGCGAACTTGCGCGCGCGCGCAAGGGGGTAATTCATGGCTCGCGCGGCACCCTATTGTCCCCAACTTGAGAGCCATTGGGTTCTACGATACGCATGCAGTAGTTATGTCGGTGAGCGAGCGCGGGCCATTTCTACAGACAAATCTTTAGTTTTCTTTCCCAATTCAAATTCTTTTGTAAACCAAATTGGATGCGATTTTGACATATTTTCTGACTTTTATAAATAGAGAATGAGGGCTACACTTAATTTTATGTTAATTATGTTTGTTAAGTTGGACTCAATGCAAATTGGTGGATTTAGAAGAAGTGAACCAAAAACGTGAGAAAATGAAGGAAATCCAAAGGTTGGGGACCAAAGTGTAAACATCCAATAGTTAATTTGGAGTACAAAATGATTATTGTTATATAGAATCAATTGGATGCAATTGGAGGGTTGAAATATAGTGTAAGTATTTTCACAAATCAATTTAAAGCCGAAGAAGTTATGCTCTGAATTTTTAGTCTCAACTTGAGACCCATTTTTCGAATAGCAAACGTTCGAATTAAAAAATTGTGTTTCTAGAAGAATTGTAGATATTTGAAAATCCTTTCTCACTCATTTTGAATCAACTCAATCGGATACCTTTAAAAAAAGCTATGGTCAAAATATCAAAAACTGCTCAGGGGCGAACTTGAGCGCGCGCAAAGGGGTAATTCATGGCTCGCGCGGCACCCTATTGTCCCCAACTTGAGAGCCATTGGGTTCTATGATACGCATGCAGTAGTTATGTCGGTGAGCGAGCGTATGCCATTTCTGTAACAAATCTTTAGTTTTCTTTCCCAATTCAAATTCTTTTGTAAACTAAATTGAATGCGATTTTGACATATTTTCTGGCTTTTATAAATAGAGAATGAGGGCTACAAGAAAAAAAAAATCCTCTCTTGCCTCTTCATACAAAATATTATAATTAAATTCATCAAGAACAAAAGGTTAATTACTATATTTTGTGAGAGAGGGTCAAGCCCTAGCAAGGAATTGAAGGTCAATTACATCAAAATTTTGAAAAATTCAACTTTGGACTTGAAGATCAACATCTTTTGATTTATTTCATGAATAGGGTGATATTTTTCTATTATTATTTTTGTAATTTATATATTAGCATGCTAGGCTAGATCCGCTTTTGTATTAGATGAAGATGAACCTTATTGTTTATTTGTTTTAATTCAAGATTAGTAGTTTAGCTTATTTGTTGCGTTTCTTGATTAATTTTGCATACACATTGTATTATTAAATTGATTGGCCACCAATTAAATAATTTGTTGCTTGTTGTAGTGTTGGGAGACTCGCACTAAATTTAGAACACGACAAAATTAACATATGTGCAATAGATATTATGAATAATGTTTATCACATGTGCAATCATATAGATAATCTAAATTTAATGCATTCAAGGTCCCTCGGGGCATAACTCAGTAGTGCAAATGACATGAGTAATGTAGTCTCAGTTGAGGTTATAGTCGTAGTATAAGGGTCGATCCATGCATCTAACAAGGTTTGGAATTGAACTCTTTGTGAGCACCAATATAGCAGCTTTTGTACTCTAGCATGCTGATGCACATCCCACGATTTACCTCCTCCACGATGCTCTAAATGCGGGGCGGTGGGGGCCCTCAAGATTGGGGTTCAACCTTTAAAATTTAATGAATTCTAATCATTTGAATTCGGGTTAGGAATAGATTCAGGTCATGGTTAGAATAAATTTAATTTGTCTTGTAAAAGAAAATTATATATCATAATTTTATCGATTGTCAAGAACGTATAAACGGAACTAGATTGCAAATTAAGAATTAAAATAGATAGTAATAGGCAGATTCGAGATCCAATACAATCATCCATAAATTGATAAAAATCACATTTTGATAGCTTTCTTAGATTAATTAAATATAAAATGAAATAAAACTATCTTTTGTTTACATATTTCGAATCTCATAAAAAAGTTAGTAGACTTGAATTGAATTTATTCTCTGTGGGACGATACTCTCAACTCATTAATTCTATTATTTGTCAACGATTCCATACGCTTGCAAGTTTCGCACAAACAATATGATTAGATTGAAAATGAATTAAACTTTACAATGACTCTACTGGTAGATTATATTTTAAAGATGGTCAAAATTCTAGAAATAACTTGTAACTGACCAGGGGCGGATCTAGATTTTTTGTATTATGGGGTCAAAAATTAAATAATTTTTTTTTGAAAAGCACCTCAATTTCCCCACTTTCAGCCATTGCTTTGGTACGGTAAGTCATCAGTCTCAAGCACCAGAAAAGAATTAAGCGCGCCAGCGCGCCAGTAACTGTGCTTTCTAAGCTTGAGCGAAGGAGCTTTACCAATACTGCCACGGGCACTTCCAAACAAAACTCAGAACTAATTTGCAGAATACTAGATAATACAGAAGCAGCAGACTCCTACAAAGCATGAGGAAGCAAAGGATTAGGTTGAAGTATGACTTTGGACAGCTTAATCACACCACCCTCTTTTGCAATTTCATTTGGCCTATGTCCCCCTAACGCTTTGAGTGAGGGATTTTAGTAACAAAATTTTAACTGTGTCATGTGCACTGGCTTTTGGATGGGAGCCTTATACTTAGCGACGGACCTAGGATTTTGAGTCAGCACGGACGACTGTAGATCATCAACCGTTATCAGCAATAAAATATTAAGAGCACTGTTTGATGTCCATTTATTTTTTACAAAAAGTGTATTTTGGAATAATGATTTGATGGAGAACATGTAGTTACAAATAATAAAAAGTTTTGAATTTGAATGTAATATTATTTTATTGAAAAGTATGTGGCTGAAAGAAGAAACAAAAATGTATTTAAAAAAAAAAAAGAATCAAACAAGGTCTAAAATTTAAATATAACAATTATTTTGTTGTAAAAATTAGCAATATTCACCAAATATTGTATAATTCAAAGGAAGAACACGTAATCAAATTTTTAGAATTGTATTAAACCCGCTAAAATGTAATATATATTATTCTGGTTAGTTTAGTTTTGTATCTAGGGAATGCCACAATGGTCAAGTTCTCAATGACCTAAGGAGAGGTCAAGGTTTAGATTCTCCTCTCCTTATCCTATTTAATTTTGATAAAAATTAAAGAATTAAAAATCTTTCACAATAAAAGGGGTGGTAAAGGAATCAAAACCGATACTTCCTATATGAATATAGGAGCTCTAACCAGTTGAACTACAATAAATGTTTAAAACTAAAACAAATTACCAGATATATCATATAAAAAACTTATTCATTGTCAAAAATAAAAAATGTTCCGGCGAATCCCTAGCACGGACTACCGTCAGGCTCGCCGGGTGCTAGGTTCGCCCCTGCTTATACTCACATTTATTACATCAAAGTCTTCTGATCTTAGAAATGTAATAATCAAGTTCCCCAACAAAACTGAGAAATCCTACATTAAATTTATAAGGTTGCTTGTATAGATTACAGATGAATTACAAACATAAATCCATTTTTCTTATCTTAAAAGTGCCATAATCTAAGGTCCGTTTGATTCAAAGATAGAATTTTGGTGGAAAGAAAACGAATTGCAGGGAATTGAATCATCTAGAACTTGTTTTACTAGGAATTGTTAATTAATTGTGTTTGATTGTTATAATTTTACACCTGAAAAATGTTGAAGTTTTCTATCTTTTGGTGTTCGTTTGACTTTGTTCTTCATGAAAATTGTCAATTAAAAGGATAAAATTTCTTAAAATTGGGGATATAATTTGTTTGGATTGCCAAAAAAAATAAAAATAAAAATTGTATTCGTTTGGCTTTGTTATATATGAAAATTGTCACTTTAAGGGATAATTTTTTTTTACAATTGGGGATAGATTTTGTTTCTATTGCAAAAATAAAAAAATAAAAATTCTCTTCTATATGGTGGGAATTTCAATTCAACTAAAACCAAAAAAATAAGCAAAGATAAAAACAAATTCCATGGAAAAAAGTGCCATCAAAAAAGGCAAAAGTAAGAAATGAAATTCTAATTCCATTTTCCATAGAAAAAAAGCCTATCAAACAGGCCTAAGTTCCAACTAAAAATTGTGAAACCCATCTTTAGATTTCTAGGTTAAGGTTGGATTACATAAATTGCAGATGAAAGATTAATATTTTGAACAATCTTGCTATCTTAAAAATGCACATTAAAGTCCCCAAGTAACAAAAGCAAGAAATTAACAAAATCCCAACCAGAACTAAAAATAGAAACATCAAATCCAGAGAGAGATAGAAAGCTCTACATGATAGAAAATTACTGGAGCGTTAAATCCTTGATTGAAATAGATCGGAAATAAGCAGTGTTCCAAGATAGAAAAAGAGAGGTTTTATTGGATAATCTATAGTATAGGACTGGAGAGGATAGGTCCACACTATAAATGAAAAAGAAGGAAAGCTTCATTCTTTTAAGAGCTACAACATTTTTGTATGTCCACTGTAATTGCAAATACATAAGTTTTTGAATCTTGATATAACAACAGGAGGGAAAAAAAAAAAGACCCCCAAAATTTTTGTGACCCCACGCTATTTTTCTATCTTAAGATTGGAAAGGGCTTTGATTTTGAATTGTCTGTAGAAGAAACAGTTTTATAAAATTTCCTAACCAGCAGGACATTGATTGTGTGATTAAATTTTGTGACCTAACGATTATTTATATGACAGGTAATAGATGAAGCGGATAGGTTGCTAAGTGAGGATTTTGAGGAAGCAATCGATGAAATTTTGAATGCTATTCCTCGTGAGCGGACAACATATTTATTTTCTGCAACCATGACTAAAAGGTATGCAAATAAGGGTTATCTACTATGGAGTTATGTACATTTATGTTCTATCTAGTCTTAGTCAACCATATTAGTACAGTATGGGAATCAGTATCCCCAAGACTTTGAATTTTCTAATCTCAATTTTAATGATATATTCAATCACTGGTTTTGAATTGGAATGTGCTGAATTATTTAAATTGGCAAATGAGCGGTGGCGGTCACCCCTGATTCATCATGCTCATGTGGTGGTTGAAAAAGCCCCAGTCCATTTCTGTAGTTATATTTTCTTGGGCAGTCCTTGACTTGAGAGAAAGAAAACAATCCCAGACAGATATTTTTTTTTAAAATTTCTCTGTTCTCGTTGGATGTGGCAGTTTATCTATTGAGTTCTGCTTCTTTGTGCTCCTTATATAGCTTGTGTCAAATAATTCACACAATAAAATGAGATGCAGATGAGTTATATGCAAATTAATGGTACATTAATGCTTGTTCTTTTCTTGTCATTTTTTCGGATAACTTCTCAGAGTATGTTTGTGCTAATTGTTTATGTATGAATACAGATTGAGGCTGCATCCAAATATTCAACTGTGGATACGCTGAAGCAACGGCTTTGCTTTGTTTCTTCAAAGCATAAGGTCGGTATATTACTTAGCTTCACATTTTTATTTTTATTTTGTGTGTGGTATATATCAGAGACAGCTTACTGTCTTATGACATGCTAAACCACTATATGAACATTAATTTGGTGATTACTGGATATTGTTTAGTTGGATAGAGTGGAGAAAATTGAATCCACACTTGTAATGTTATTGCGTATTGTGAGTCAAAGGATCTCGAAGACCCACCGAGGTACGAAAGCTGGGATCTTTTAGAGAACGGATTCCTATTCGAAGAGTGTATAACCGCATGAATAAGCGCTCACTAGCCCGTTATTTTGGGATCCAATTCTATAATTTCCTTGGGAGATATCTGGAAGGAATTTGAATGGAATAAGATCGATTCCTATATATAGAAGAAAAGGCTCTCTATTAATTCAAACACCTCCATTAATATTTCTCATACACAGGACAGGAATACCCTGTTACCTGACTTTTATAGTAAATTCTATTTGTTTTTCGCTGCATTGGGTTGGTCCTTTTAGCATGGCTTGATGATAGCATGGATGGAGGATCATAGGAAGGTGACTGCCACAGTGGACTCCTCTGTGGTGGTTACATTAGTTTTGCGGAAACAGAAAGGACTAAGCCACACACCTCACTCATCAGTACTTGCCTAACTAGAGGCCCCCTTCTCTATTGGGTGCCATGCCGCACTCTGATGAAAGCTAACTAACTAAATCTCCGTGAGGAGAATGGTTCCTCGCGATGTCTTTCCGTTTTGTTAGATAAAGTAAAAGTTGCAAGATACTTCTTTTCTGAAATTATTTAATATTGTTTTCTTCAGTTTCCGTATCTTATAATTTTTGCTGCAGGATTGCTATCTTGTTCATATTCTCATCGAGATGTCAGGAAAGACATCTATGTCGTTTACTAGAACATGTGATTCAACTCGTCTTTTGGGTTACATTCTTCGGAACCTCTCTCCGACTAGAGCAAAAAATAATTTAAGGAAGAGAATTGCATGAGACTCAAGAAGAATGGCAAGAAAACTGTAATTACAGGATAAGTCCGGTGTTGGTATTACAGTCCCATTAAACACCAAAAACATCAACAATAATAAAAGGAACACACGTGATTTTTCGCCCTAAGGCCCGGATGTTCACCCAAATTAGAGCTAGTC
>CAIGRO010243347.1:4689-21555 GCA_903798355.1 Fraxinus baroniana
TAAAAGTAGGTACCAACCTAGTTGGGATGTACTTATATTATAAATATTTGACAATAATAATTAGAAATGCATTTAGTTGTTATTTGTTTAAGTTAAATTTAACTTTTCAAAATTATAAATAATTCATGTAACGTTAAATTTGAATTCTATGTAAACATTTCTTGGTATAAATATAAATTTATCATTTTGTTCAATTCTTAGTTTACATTTTTTTAAAAAAATTGCTATAAATATGAAAAATTCTATATTTTTATAATTTTATTTATACAATTATACGGGCCAAACCGAAACAAATCTTGACCCACGAACCGCATGGGCTCGACCCGGATGGGTCAGCGGGCGGGCTTGTGTTGTAGTCTAAAATTGTGGGCCGACCCGTAACCTGCCCGTAACCCGTAGCAGACGGATTTTTTTTCACGCGGGCTGTTACCGGGCTCATATGTTGGCGGGACGACCTGGCCCAGACCACTCAGATTGACACCTCTAGGTAGTCATCACTCCAATTGCCCACGTGGATAATTATCGATGCCATCTTGTATCCTTATGGACGGGGCGGACGCAGACTTCAAAGTTGGGGGCACAATCGAACTTGCAAAGAAGTTAGGAAAAATTTTACAATAAAAAATTTACGTCCAAAAAAATCATACCTCGTGTAATTTTGCATCTGAAAATTTATATGGGATATAACTTTTTCAAATGTAAAATTTCGAAAATTTTTGATGTCATATTCCATAAAATGGTGAAAATTATATTGAAAAATTTGTATTACAAAAAATAATAAATGTTAATGAAATAATTGAGTTTTTTTTTTTTAAAAAAATACGATTTAGACGTTTTTCTTTAAAATTCACGTTTAACGTACTTTTAACTATTTTCGATATATATTTGGACTATTAGATATGTTCATAATGTAGTTCTCGAAATAAGTTTCGAGATGACATAAACAATTTGTAGATTCGATTAGCGTACGATAGTCGGAGAATTTTTAAATTTAGCATATTATTGAAATTCAAATTTATTGTGATTTTGTCCCTGTTTAGTGGAGATTAAAGTCAGATTTTTAGTAAATCTTGATAAAAGTTAAACAGTTATAAATTTTATAAAATATGTTATTAAAATTAATCGTTAAACTTTGATTTAGATTAAAAATTAGATTTCAATGGATATCAAACATGACTTAAAAAAAAATCTCAAAAGCTTGTGGGCACGTGACCCCCCAACCCCCCTCGGGTCTGATCCGTCGCTACATATATTCGATTAGCATACGATCGTATGATGAATTTTAAAATTAGCATGTTATCGAAATTCAAATTTATTGTGATTTTGTCCCTGTTTGATGGAGATTAAAATCAAATTTTTAGTAAATTTTGATAAAAGTTAAATAGTTATGGATTCCATAAAATATGTTATTAAAATTAATTGTTAAGTTTGATTAAAATTAAAATTCAGATTTCATTCGTTATCAAACATGATTTTCTAGTAGGTGGTCTAAAAAAATCAAGGTTCATTTTAAGTACCACACAAGAGGGTCTGTGGATCTTGTGATGCTTATTATATAGTTTGTCATTCTTTTGAAAAGATTTGTGTTAACCCTGCAAATTTACCAAGTAAATTATCATCATGACTTTCGATGATAACATAGTATAAGATTCGGGGACGAATCTTTGTCTATTAGAGGAGAATGATGAAGATTGAAATATATGGATGACTTCAATTTAATTTATGTAATTTTTATCTATAAATATATTTCATTCACAATTAGGAGTTTTAAATTATCTTTTGGTATATATTTTTAATTAAATAAATTGAGAGTACAATTTCTATCAGGGCTGTTAATTTTTATCATTATTTAGGCTTAATCATTATCTAGACTTTGATTGTCATCCAGATTTTAGTTATTGCTTTAAAAATGTTGCAAGCCTTGATAAAGTAAATGATTTTTGAATTAAAATATTAATTATTGAGATTTTCTCTAATTTCCTAAATTTGATAATTAAGATCAACGAATTTGAATTCTCAATATTCCATGGGAATTAAATATTTTTTTATGCCTACATTTCTGGTATTCTTAGTAATCAATAGAAATTAGAAGCTAGTAGTGCTGCGATATTTCTTTGAAATCAATAGAACTTCGATACTGTGTGATGTAGGGTGGCGGAAGCGATAGAAATAATGAACGAACGAGCTATCGAAGTCCCATTGATTCTAAACGAATATTGCAACACCATCACCTTCTATTTTTTATTGATTCCTAAGAATATATAAAATTTAGGTATCAAAAACTCTTTGATTCGCGCATGAATACAGAGAATTTGGATTCGTTGAGTTATCTCAATAATTAATATTTCAATTCAATTCAAAAATGATGAAAATTGAATGTATGACTTACTTCAATTTAGTTTGTTCAGTTTTTATCAATAAATATATTTCATTTACAATTAGCAGTTTTTAATTATATTTTGGTTAGTATTTTTTTAGTAATAAATTTGGAATACAATTCCAGTTAGGACTTAATAGCATAAGTTAATTTTGGATTCAAATTAGCAATTTTTAATTATCTTTTGGTTAGTATTTTTTTAGTAAATAAATTTGGAATACAATTCCAATTAGGACTTATTAGCATAAGTGAATTTTGAATTAAAATAAATATTAATTTGATTGTTATCTAGAGTCTGATTGTTATCCAAGATTTAATTATTGATTTAAATAAGGGTGGTAAGCCTTAAAGGAAAAGTGATTTTGAATTGAAATAAATATAAATTGTTGAGATTTTCTCCAATTTTCTAAATTTTAGGTATTTGATATTAAAAATCAAATAGTACAAATTCTCTTTTTTCATGGCTGAATCAAAGAGTTTTTCTATGCCTAAATTTTTGGTATTCTTAGAAATGAACAGAAACTAGAAGGGACCGTGTTGCGAAATTTGTTTGGAATCAATGTAACTTCGATAATTGATTCATTAATCATTTTTACACTTCCGTCCTACATCAATTGGTATAAGAGTAAGTTTCGTTCATGGTAGAAAGAGGATGGCATTTGTGAAATCTTGGTAGAAATTTTGTTCTGGGACGAAACATATGATACCCTTTTCAATACTTCAAAGAAAGGAGCATCTTTAGAGTTTAATTAAGACGGTCTCCCAATTTTCGATGAAGAAATTGAAGAATTTATTGGATTTTGGTAATGACATTTATGATGGGTCCCTAATCTCGGATGAAGAAATTAAAGAATGTATGGATTTATGTGAAGATAGTCACGGTGATCCACCTATTTTCTATAAAGAGTCTAATGTCTGATAGGTGGTCTAAAAAAATCAAGGTTCATTTTAAGTACCACACAAAAGGGTTCGTGGATCTTGTGATGCATATGGATGACTTAACTTAATTTATGCAATTTTTATCTATAAATATATTTCATTCACATAAATTCAGAGTACAATTTCTATCAGGACTATTAATTTTAATCATTACCTAGGCTTAGTCATTATCCAGACTTTGATTGTCTTTCAGTTTTTTGTTATTGCTTTAAAAATGTTGCAAGTCTTGATAACATAAATATTTTTTGAATTTTTGATAACATAAAATATTACTTATTGATATTTTCTCTAATTTCTTAAATCTTCGGTATTTGATATTTAAAAATCAACGAGTTCAAATTCTCTATTTTTGATGTTCGAATCAAAGAGTTTTTTATGCCTTGATTTTTGGTGTTTTTAAGAAACAACATAAATTAGAAGGCGGTCATATTGCGGTATTCATTTGGAATCAACGAAATCTCGATAACTTGTTTGTTGATCGTTTCTATGCTTTCACCTAGGTCTGGGCATGGTTTGGTTTGGATTGGTTTCAACTTCAACCCGAAACCAAAACCAAATTAATTGGTTAGGTTTAATTTCAACCCAACCAAAACACTTTAGGTCATCAACCGAACCGACCCAAACTAAATTAGTTTGGTTCGATTAATCTATTTACATTTTTAGTCCAATTTTTTTTTTCTTTTTTAAAAGAAATGTCTCCCGTCTAAAGTAACAATCATAGTGAGCTTCATCAAAGTTGCAATATCAAATTTTAGCAGAAAGTAGCACACAAAGTTCATGTTCAATTTATAAACCAAGCATTTGAGCTTTACCCACACTTATAACAAATGTTGAAAATGTTGAAACAAGTTAACGAGATAGCATTTAGACATAAAATGATGAAGCTTATATATTAATTAAAAGTGGCATTTAGATAGATAGTGATAAAGTTTATATATAGATCATTTAAAAGTACAACCAGATTAAAGATTTATAGATGTTCATCTTCATATAAGACTACGTCCTCTCCTACCACTGTAATAATTTACTATGGTGAAAAAAAGGTTTATAAGAGAAAATCACACCCCTATCTTCTCTTTCTCTCTTTGTTATGATAATAAAAGACGCTCCCTATCTATAAGATAAATTAGGACAAAATCGAATTTTACATGGACTCCAATTCCTTAATAGAATTTTACAAGTATATACAATCCTTAATGAAATTTTGACCCAAGGCCTCCCCCCTCCCTCCACCAGCCCTTATGATGACCTCACTGTGGAGGTCGATCCACGACTAGCTCTACGATGTGGCAATAATTAGATTTAACAACCTAACAAATTTTACATATTGCAAACCTAAAATCTTGTTTGAAACGTTAGTGACAAGAGTGCACATAGGGCCCAAATTTTTGTCATCGTATCTTTTCAATATTAAATACAATGAGGTTTGTTTGATTGCAACCATGAAATTTGCAAAGAAAGCAAATAAGTTCTAGACAAGGATATTGTCAATTAAATGTGTTTGAGTGGCTTAATTTTCAACCTAAAAATATTTTACTTCTCTTTAAATTAAAGTTTTGGGAAGTGTAAATTACTTAGAAAATAAAAATTTGCCCCCATAAAAAAAATGTTTTACTTATTTTTTAGGGAAACATGGTCACATAACCAACTTTCGAAAAATATTTTTCATGAAAAAAATCAATCAAACATCACAAAAGTAGGAACTGGAGGAAAAATGGACTTTTTCATGGAAATAAAGTCAATCAAATGCACCTAAAGGTGAATTGCAATACCTTTAATCCAAGATTTTTGGTGAGTACCCGTTTTCTATTTTTTCCATATATCTTATATGAAAATATTTCTTTTTACAATTATGCTACACTTACATTCTCCTTTATATTAACTTTTATACTCTTCCGTGTGACAAGATCTACGCTCTTGATTTTGAATACATCCATCGCATCATTATACAAATTTCTTTTACATAGGGGAGATGTCAACCACATTGCCAAGAACAATGTATATATAGCTTAATTTGTCTCTTTATTAATGGGTTATCAATTTTGAGCCCATAATCTAGACCTAAATATGCAGAAAGTACAACCTATTTGAAAATCTAGTCTCACATTACCCGCATAAAATCATACCAGACTTCTAAAAATAATCACATAATACAGTCAAATTAATTAAATAAAACGAACCAATTATGAGACATAATCTATCTATCAGCATAGAAAAATATATTTTCTTACGCAATAAAGTAATTGTGTATGTAAATGTGTAAATATTCTTCCTATTCAAGTAGTATTTTTCTTCACTAAAAATAACGTTACGTTCTTTTACAATAATTATTTATATGGATCATGTTTCTTCAAGAACAAAAATATTATATTCATTTTAGATACTGATATACATGTAATAAATAATAATATTTCTTCATGAATGATGGAATATTCATCTTCTTAAGTCGTGCTTTTTTTTTTTCGAATAAGATAATATTTTAATAAAATATTGATATTTAAGGTTGTGCTCTATATGAGAAAAAGTGCAATATTGTCCTGGAATATTGGTCAAATATGAAGTCGTTGTCGCGGGAAAGTACAAGATACATATCTTAAATTTCTTTATAATTAATTTTCATATTACCAAAATCATATCATCAAAATTATCATAGTCAATTCTTGACATTTCTTTTGGAGATGAATTTTTTTTCTAAGTCAGTTGCCTAAATGTTGTGTTAATGCCATGTTATAAAACTAAGAGGAAAAAAAAAACAATAGAATGAAATTAATAGAGTCAAAATTCAGGTGTTTATTTTGTTATAAAGATAACCCCAATCTATAGAATTTTAATGGCAACTACAATCTCAATAAAACTCTTTTAGAGCAAGTAAGATTCATCTAAGTATTCTTATTAAATTAAATAATTGTCAATAATTATCTCATAATTTCACAACAATACATAAATTATTATTTCTATAACATTTGGAAATCTGAATATTTTAATACGTATAGTAAAATATTATTTTCTATAATGAGTAAAACGTATGCAAGACTTCTTTTAATAATCCCATTGCAAAAACTCTATTCATAATCAATTCCAAAACAGATCCGGAAAAAACCAACACGAATTGATTTCATACCCAATTTCTAAATTTCGCCCATATTACTGAAGTAGAAGACTGATGAATACAGAATACGAATTGAAATTATAGAAAACTCACGTAACAGATGAACGCTGCGACGGTACGCGGTGCATGGATAGTGGATGCAGTGGCTGGCATCGGTGGCGTGGATACAAGGGTTGAAAAAACTTTCGGTGTATTCTCTGTTAATGGAGATTACAGGGGCTGTGTCTGATGCAGGGCAAAGGGCTTGTAGTATACATTTTGGGCCAAATAATTGGGCCACTTTTTTTTTTTTGTAATGGGTTGCAGAAAAATTTGGGGCTGCCCAGGCATCTGACTGCACTGGGCCTGAATTGGGTCCGCCCCTGAGTAGTAGTAAGCTTATTGAGTAAAAAAGAAAAATCTAACGGTTATGCCACTTTGCCAAAAAGTGATTGACAAATAGAGTGACATAACGGACATTGACAAGATGTGATTGGATGAAAAGACCAACTATTTTTAAAATCATTCAATGATGAAATGTTATGTGATATTATGTCAACCATTGAAAAGACCAACTATTTTTAAAACCATCCAACAATTTAATTTTAATTCTAACAATTGAATATAAGTTTTCAAAGCTATTGTTGCAAAATTTATTGATTGAGGACAAAAAGGTCACTATCAAAAGACTCGCGTCGGATGATCAATAAAAATCGAGATGAAAGTTAAGAATTCAAGACAAATCATTCGAGACAAAGAATTTCAATCGAAAATATTAGATTAAGATGTTTGTGTTCATGTGTAAAAGTACAACACTTCAATTTTTAGCAATAAATTATTAAAAGCTCAACGAATAAATTTTTATACATCAAAAATTATTTCATAAAAACACTTGCGTAAAAATTATTATTTAAAAGGTAAGTATTTCAATTTGATATTTAAACTCATTACAATATTATTTACCTTGAAAATAAAGTGAAAAATGTCATTCAAAAACTTACATTTTTCAAAACGTTCAAGAAGGAAAAATTGGGGAAACAATGTCAATGCTTCGGAATGCGGACATCCGGATTACTTGTCCGATTATTCATAAATTTTGACGTTTTGAGAGCATTTAAGTGAGATTCTCTTGAGCAAAAGTATTCATCTTACATCTTATTTATATCAAATTATTTATTTTGAAAAACTTTTGAAAATTATTTTTCTCATCCAAGTTTTTTCTCTCCTAATACTTGAGCTTAATCCATTGCTATTCAATAAAGTGTTATCATAATTCTGTTTGTACTTAATTTGTTGATATCATTTATTAAGAGAGAAGTTTCAAATTGTAAAATCATTCATTTTTGAATTTGTGAGTCATATTGATGTCTCGAAAAGATTACTGTTATGTAAAGATCGGTGCACTTTGTTTGCAAGTCACCAAAAGCGTTGTAAGGATTTGTATTACACCATAAGTCAATCAAATTTAGTGAAAATGCCTTGCAAGTGAAAGAAGGTTTGGTAACGGAGAACGTAGATCATTGGTTGGGATTGAACATCTGTAATTACATCGTTTGCAATCTCTCTTTCATTCTACTTATCGCTTTCGTACTTGTATATTTTGTTTGATTGACTTATTCATTCTAAATTTGCTTAAATTTGAATCAATTTTTTGAACCTCACTTGATTAGTTATTCTTGGACTATCAAGTGGTATTAGAGTAAGGTGCTCACTTTTAAAATTTAAGATTTTACAATCTTGAGTAATGGTTAACTTTGATCTTTAAAGTCTTGAAGGCATTTTACAAATCGTCCTCCCTTCTTTGACGTCACATATTATAATTATTAGAAAGTTAGGATAATGATTTTCGTTCAATCAATAGATTATATATAATATTTGGAAAGTTATCATTGTGTGCCTACAAAGATTATTAAAGTTGATGGCAACCAAATCAAACCCTTCTAAAACTTAGAGAGGAGTATGACGAAGATGATAAAAAAAAAATTATATTAAGCTGCTAGAGCCAAAAATAGATTTATTGTATTTTATATATAGATGAATTTAATCGTATTAGCAGGTGCGATTCCGCATATGATATTTGTGGCATGCACTAAAAGTTACTCATGTTAGTACTAAAGGTGACTATGATTAATCTTTTGGTTAAAGAATTTTAAAACTTTTTCGTAAAAGAAGATGAACATATTGTTGGCATGATTATTGGCCTCACCGATATTGTTAATGGTCTCAAATGTTTTGATCATAAATTTACTAATGGCGGGCTTATAAGTAAAATGTTTAGATCACTATCGGAAGATTGGAGCTCATTAAGGATGTTGATAGAGAATGTCAAAAATATCAACTCATACCTATTGGAAGAGCTTTATGAAACATTGATAATGTTTATGCTCAACAACGCCGAAAATAAGGAGAAAAAAAAAAAAAGAATCAAAGGAGCCTCCTGAGCGCCAAATTGTTTTAAAATTGGTAATTGAAGAAGGAACTACAAGTGAAAATATGAGTGATGAAGAGTTCGATTTTCTAGTTCTTCTTGTAAAAAAATTGAGATGTTTTCAAAGTAATTGGAAATTTCAAAAGAAAGAGGAAAAGTGTGAAGAAAGAAGGAAGAAAATCACTTGCTATGATTGTGCAAATTCGATCATAAGAGAATTGAATGGACAAACAAAAAAAGGTGTTTCAAGAAAAAGGCACTCCAAGCAACATGTCATGAAAGCGACAATTATGATCGCGATAAAAATGATAGTCAAGAACAAGTCGACAACACGTGTTTCGTGGCAATCGAAAATGAGGTAAATCATATTTAAAAAGTGTTCATATGATGATTTATCTACATTCTAGCAATTAAATGTACATTACTTGCTCAGGATTTAGGTGATTTGTTCGATAATCGAGTGATATCTCATTTCGAGTGGTCGCAAATGAGTCATCCACGCGGTCCCGTTCAATGTATTTCAAAGACACGTTATTGTTCTTATTCCTAGATTTAGACAAATTTATTAAGAACAATATAATCTTATCAACATAAAACATCCAATTTTATGTACCGATTGTGAACGACATATTTTGATCATATAACGAATTGTGACTTTCTATACCCAAACCGTTAAGTATACAATTTGTTATATTTCATATGATCATGAAATCTTAGATTTTTGTCGCAAATTTTAACATGTGAATAATTTAAACGTTAATTCAAAATGTCGTTACAATANTGTTATATTTCATATGATCATGAAATCTTAGATTTTTGTCGCAAATTTTAACATGTGAATAATTTAAACGTTAATTCAAAATGTCGTTACAATATACTTAGGACGTGTTCGATAGAGATTAAAATCGGATTAAAATTGAAAAATTAGTCGTTATTGTTGACTTTTATTAGACGAGTGAGATTCAATAACGGCTATATTTTCAATTTTTAAGGCATGTCTCATTGTCCTCATGGCCACATGAAAACCAATTTTTAAAGAAAGCCATAAAAACTTACAATTAAAATTGAAACATAAACCAATTTGTGTGGCTGCATTCAGATCGGTTTTGAGAAATTTGAGTCATTATGCAACTATTACTACGAGGCCCTTAAACATATTTTCTAAAAGCATAATAAGATTTAAATATTCAAATAAATAATATATTATATTTAAAAGCAAAATTTTTATACAATCCAAAAGATAGGATAGCAATAATGCAATATCAAAACATTTCCAATCCGATATATTATTTAGCCTTTTCACATCTTGATATGTACAAATTTACTATCAAACTATAAAAACCAAGTTTTTCCAACACATTTTTTTTTTTTTATAAAAATCATAGTTGATCTATTCAATCTCTCTCTCTTGTGACATGGTTGATCGAATATAAGATTTAATCAACTTCAATTTATTCAATCACATGTTCTGATTTATCACTTGTCATGGCCTGTTATCTAAAAGATAGAAAATTTCGTATGATAGTATGTTTAATATCCTCGTTTGGCCCCCATTAAATTTATAATCCATTTTTATTTCTCTTCTTATCAACCACACATTCTTCAATAAAATAATATTACATTTAAATCCAATATAATTTCTTCTTTTTTAAATATACATTTTTTTAAAATTGATTATTCCAAAGATTATCATCTCAAATAATGACAAATAATAGGAGCCAAACGGGGGCATAATTTATAGTTGTTTTGATATTTTATAAGTATAGTAACATTTCTAGAGTTTATATTAAAAATGGGTCTAGTAGTAAAATTTTCCATAAAATATATAGAATAAGCTACGGGTATGTTTGACACCCATTTTTGAAGATAAAAATTTTTAGAATAGTGATTGATGGAAAAATGTGTGATGGAAAAGTTATGAAAAGTTTTAGATTTGTGTGTAATATTATTTTATTGAAAGAATGTGTGGTTGAAATGAAGTAAGAGAAAAAAATGAGAATTAGAATGAGATAGAGAATGTGTGTCAAACATGAGCGTAACGTTAGTTAGACAGCTCAGGGCTTCTCACTTCTACAACCACAAAAAATGTGATTTAGCCTCTTTTTATCTCCATTATTTTTAAAAAATATATATATATTTTTTCTCATTTTTATTCACACATTTTTCAATTAAATAATATTACACATAAATTCAAAACTTGTTTTTTATTTTTAACTACACATTCTATATCAAAATAGTATTCTAAAATAAATTTTGGACATAAGACGGGGCTCAAACAAGATGTTAATTTGCTTTCTCTATCGACAGTCTAATTTTTTTTTTTTATATTAATTTTAACCACGTATTCACACACAAAAAGGGGGAAAAATTTCAAATAATCAATTCTCAAAAGTTATTTATCAAACAAGAGATAAAATTCAACAGTAGGACGTGAACGATTAAGAACTTCAGTTGTCTTTGACGCACTGAATTAGTGTAATATGTATAAGGAATTTAGTGCAAGAATTATAATGGATAGTATTATATGGAAGGTATTAAGGTGAGTTAAAGTGAATATTATTCTTTGATTTTTATCAAGAATATAGTCATTTGCATTTTTAACTGTCTATAAATACGGAGCCACATACAAATGAGTGCAAGTGAATGCGTACACTAAAATTTGCGTAGTCTAAGAAAAGAGAGTAAACATAGATCGACAGCTTTTATGGTTAGAAATCATAGTGAAATTGAAGGAGAAAATAGAAGAATTGTTATAAACTATAAAAGACTAAACGATAATACTATTGAAGACATATAAAATATCAGATAAAGACATGTTAATAAATAAAATACAAAATAGCAAAATAGGATTGTAAATCCGAATTTTGGCAAATAAAAATGGTAACAGACTCTAGTTTTTCTATTAACTTCTTTTTTGTAATATTTTAACTCTACTTTCTAACTCTTCTAAGTTTGGATTACTATCTATTTCACTTATATTGTAAAACATCTTTTTTAATATTTCACTATTTTTGTTTTTAATATATTCTAAATTATTTTCTAAAGTTTTTATAATTTTATGCATTCTAATAAAGTTTCTTTTTTTATTTGAGTTTTTTCTTTCTAAGTTTTCTCCTAAATTTACGAGCAAATTTATTTCAATCACACATTTCATTAGATATATAATTTTGATCAAATTATCAATCACAATTTCACTTTGAAAATAGTTTTAAAAATAAAAAGTTAATTTTTATATAAATCAAACAAGGCTAAATAGCCAAACCTTCGCCCAATGCTAAAATTTTATATAAATTTGAAACATAATTAAATGGGCAAGCTAAATGACACAATTTAAATTTGAAACCTTATCCCCATATCAAACTTCTTTTCTTTCTTAAGTTAATAAAACAGAGAAGGCCTCTCAAATTTTGAGGTCATAGCTCATTGCTTAGGTGGCTTTTGACCTAGAGCCGAACTTGAGTGCATGTGAGAATATTTATGGCATCTCTTATTTCAGGACAGATTTTAGATGTTTTTTAACATGTAATAAAAAAATATTTATTACACATATATTTCAAAAGTAGTTTATACTTTACTTTCAAAATAACAATGGTGCATTTGTTCATGATTCCAAATATTTTTCGAACAATTCTTCCTTTTATTTTTCTTTCTACAACAAGACATCCAAACTACGGTCCTAAAAAGTGAAAGTTGAAGAGCAGTACGTGGCAAATACAACATGATTTGACAAATGAAATGACAACTCGACTCGATTTAATGCTCGAGTCATCCCAACCATCAATTGCCAAAGTAAAGCTTCACCAAATTTGGAATATTATCCTCCTCCTGCAAGAAAAGGACGATGTCGTCAGAAATCTATTAGGTTCTTGAAAACTTTAAGACATACAAGTTAGGAAACCAGACGATTGGAATAGGACGATCTTGGTTTTAACTAGAATCCAGTTACCAATAATCCAGTTATAATGGAAACAGATAACCTCTCAGTCTCAGGCTTCTTCTTTAACATAATATGCTGTGTTCGGTAGAATTAAAATTGGATTTTTTTTTTTTTTAATATAATCAAGGTTATTACTTTATCGAACATTACTTTAACGAGATTTAACCGTACACTTAACTTTTATTTAATGTAGATTAAAATTAAATTTTTAGTAGATTTTGATAAAAATTGATAAAATATATGATTGAAAAATTATGAATCCCCTAAAATAGTTAAAATTAATTGTTAACTTTGATTTAAATTTTAATTCCTACCAAACAAGAAAACAACCTCAAACAAGTCCGGTTTAAGCATTAGGTCAAAAATTGGACTATAAGGGCAAATTCAGTTAGGGTGGATGTCAGATGGTTCGGTTTCAAGTATTTGAAGAATCGAAAACATTTATTAAAATTCAATTATTTTGTAAATCAAACCGTTGGATTCCATGTAATCTTTGCAAGGAACTGAAACCAACTGTTCCAATTAGGAAGGTTTGTTTTCAGGTAAAATGTCTTCCATTCAACCGATAAAATTGGAAATTAATCATGTTATATGCATGAAACTGAAAAAAATATAAACTATTTGACATAAGTTAAGAGCCGGCTTGCTCACATTGATAATTTATTTTCTTAATTTAATTTTTGTTTGAGCCCCATTTTGGAAGGGAAAAAAATGCATTTTTGAAAAGTGATTTCAGAATGTGTGATTAAAAATTAAGAAAAAAATTTCGATTTACTTGTAATATTATTTTATTAGAGAATGTGTGGTTAAAAAAAAAATTATTTAAAAAATGAAGCTCAAACAACACTATATTATGAGTTTGACCTCGGTTCGATGCCAACTTGATCCTTTGACCGTTTGATCTCGATTCAATCCTAAATTGACCCTTTGGGTCAATGTTCGGCCAACTTCAAAACATTGCATTACTCTTTCAGTATACGTTCCTATTATTTTAATTAAGGATTAAAAAACATTGTTAAGGCACTGAATTTAGGGGTATGAGATATTTTGGTTAGTTATTATTGTTGTTATTGTTGTTGTTATTATTACTATTATTGCAAATTTAGCACTCAATTTTCACGGTGTAGTCATTCTTCTCGATTCCATCAGTACAAACTATTTGAACTTACACTTGGATGACCGAATTATTACTCGGCGATAACTCAACTAGGACAAGTCAAAAATGGGTTTTCAGTTTCACTAAAATAAAAACATGCTCTAAGCGGTTTCATGTTTCAATTTAGTAAAATAAAGTTTCAATTAGTGTATAAATTTCTCCCATATGGCTATTACTTGTCTTAGTTAACAACTAGTTTATTGTCACTAACAATTCCTTCATCCAAATGTGCATTTCATTAGTTTTTATTGAAAATTCAGAAGAATAACTAACAGTGTAAGAAAATGAAAGTTGAATAATAAATTTGTAATAAAAAAAGAAAAAAAATGATCAAAATCCATGTTTAGTGCCTAAGTAGGCTTTTGACACTTTTAAAGGTAATTAATGTTAGTCATTCAAAATAATTATTGCATAATAAATTCAATAAAAGATGAAGAACATATATTAAAGTCCAAAGTTCTTTGATATAAAGAGTTAGGAAATGTTATATAGTCACATGTTTAATATCCATGAATTTGGAAAAAACCCTAATCTCTCAATTCCAAACTCTTCTGGTTTGCTAAAGGAAGCCTTGCACTTGTCTAACCACCATTTGAGAAGAATTATAAACGATATAATTTATCAATAAATAGAAATTAATAATGAATAAATGAATAATATTTATAGATTCATTAAATTGAAATGTACTATTAAAAATAAAATTTAACAATGATTCATAAATTTTGCTAAACAAAGACGTTATGGTAAATCTCAAGCCTTCTCGATACCAATAATAGAATACTATGATTTCGTACCCATATAAAATAGGTGAATAGTACCCAACTTTATCTTTTCACGGTGAGCCATACAGCTGTTGGATTGGATGTATAACAAGTGTACGAAAGAGTGTTGTCTAATTCTTCAGTGGCAAAATTACTCAAAATACATACTAAGAGTGTACTATGTATTGATAACTGATGATTTCTGCAGTCTGTATTGAATCCATTCACTGCCCACCTTAGATTTTCATGTCTCCTTTGCACCCCTGGTCCATCTATATATACCATTCACAATTTTCTTCATTGTAATGTAATAGCAAACTGGGTGAAGAGCGTGTTAAGCTCAGTTTATTGATTTTACGAAGTTACTAAATTTTTTTTTGCCAGACTTTTTAAGATTAGCCAAACTTGCTCTCGAGTGTGAGATTACTGCCTCTATGGAGGATTCTTGCTGATTACTGTGTTATGCATGGAGCTACGTAGGGCATGGAGCTTTCTTCAGTCCAGTCCGAGGCAGGTTGAGGCTGATATTGCAGCTGCTGACTCGTTGGTTCATGAACTCACCAAAATTGAGGAATGGTGTGTTTTTGATCCAATGATGCAGGAGCTGTGTTCAGTTACTACTGTCACGTCTTGGACTGAAGGGAGCTCCCTGCTATTTTGCTTTCCCTAATTATCAGTCACTTTAGCTTTTTGCTTGTTTAATTCTACATATTGGGCTTACTTCTTAGTTGATTCTGAGATGTAATTCAATTTTCTTATTATTATCTTTTTTCTGCTTATGTTTGCAGGTGAACGCTAGTTAGGGTTTCTGCTGCTTTTGAAGTTGTGACTCTACCTCAGAGCTTTAGCACTACAAGAAATTTTACTAAGCAGAAAGTCATTTATGATAAGTTCTGTTGGAAAATGGTTGTCTAGACCCTTGTTTTCTTTAATAAAATGAAGTTTGTTGTAGTTTTTGAGCTGGTCATTAGGCACTAGTGGTTGGTGAGAGTCCATAAATGTTCATAAACCCTAGTTAGTATGTTTAAGTTTGTGTGCAATATTTCAGTTTTCGACTTTTAAGTTTGCAACTTATCAGTTTTCGGACCCAATGGCTTCTCAAACAAAATATCCAGCTATAGGTTTCACCTTGATTTTGTGTGGAAGGTAGGGATCTCAAAAAATAGTGATTTATGTTCCAAAGAGATTGTTATTGTGAAGGATTGTTGATCTTATAAATTGAGTCCCTGACCTGTTAGTTAATGAAATGGCAAATAATCCTTGGCACAGGGAGAGAAATGTTTTAATTTATTGATTAATTGAAGGAAAAGCAGTACATAATCTAGAGTTAGGTTTCAGGATTTTATGATGTTCGTCTCTTTTTAGTCTCTTTGGAAACTTAAATGGAAATTTTTTTAGATATCACAAAAAATTGCCATGTAGGTTTTGGCTAATTAAAATCTCCTTGACTAATGACGAACGAGAAAATAAATTGTTGTTGCATATATATTTGACATTGCCCGAACATTTCCTTTTCCAAATACAAATGAAAATGCCATCTGTTGTAATGTAATATTCTTAGAATGTTCTTCGATAACTTGTATAATTATGTGTTCTAGCAGTTTTCAATGTCAAACATCGTTCATAAGCTTGTACCCTATGGATTCTAAAACTCCCTCTCAAGTGAGGAAATATTATATTATCTTTCAAAATGAACATCTAATTCAAAGCGCTTGTCCATAGATCCAAACCAAATTTACCGAATTGACTGCAGTTCAGGTTTCTTAAACAAGGATTGCATCCGTCAAATTTCTATTGCTAACTATGCTACGCCCCAACTCTGTTCAATCGAGTTGTTTCTTGAAGGACCACGAGATAATAGTTGCTCAAAGCAAGCATATGATACCTAATAATGGATAATTGGAATATGGAAACCCTACATGATCTAAAGTCTCTTTTAAGGTATTTGGCAAACCTATTTGCATCTTGCCAGCGATTGTGATTACTTACAAAAATTGACTTAGTTTGTTTCTAGTGAAAGATATGATATATACCGCTTTGTATGGGTTTAGATATTGCAGCCCCTACGTGTAAGTGTTTGCCTGCAGTTCAGGCAAACCCCTTGGTTTATGTTTGCCTCACATTAAATCGTAATTCAATTTTTTCTCCTTTTATCAATTACATATTGTCTTTATAATATA
>CAIGRO010243351.1:0-11804 GCA_903798355.1 Fraxinus baroniana
TCTTTGATTCATAAATTTCAACAATTATACTGGATTTAAGGACAGAATTCTGAGATCATAAATCATATCCACTATTATATAAATCTAGTTTTACTTTGCATTTTATAGATTTTAACAAACTGTTTATAGAAAAATCATAACCAATAGTGTTCTATATTCTATTGTACAATATCAATTAACTCTTACGGCCTTTTGAAGATGTGGAAGCATATGTTTATATACACTAGAAGTAAAAATCAGCTAAGGAATCGTAAAGAAGTCATATGTGTGTATACATGCACGAGCTAGCATAAAAAGTATAAGTAATATACAACAAAGCAATTAACATTGAAAGGTTTTGGACACTAAAACGTTTAAAACTTACTGCCATTGACAGAGTAGCATATCCCATTCCATGTTCATAACAAACATCAGGATCTCCAAATGGACTTCCTCTCTCTTTACAGACTGCNTAGATTGCATTCAATGTGCATTTTCGTAGTTCAAACTTTTGTTAAGTTGTACATTATTGATTTCGATATTAATAAAATGTGCCACCAACAGTGTAGCAAAGTACCTGCTCTGCGGTTCTGAAACCAGACCTCCACTTGCCTTGGCTTTAGCTTTAATTGATCTGCCAAACCCTCATATTATGTCAACCATTATGTCTAACTTTTTGTTCATGTAGTATGATTGAAAACATTATCAGGAACTTCATACGCCTGCACAGTCCCTGCTCGGAACTCCAAAAGGTTTTCTTTCTTTCTTTTTTTTTTTTTTTATGGTTATAGAATTTGTTCCTTTTTAAATTTTTTTCTTTTAGTGGAGATGGGGTAGTTTGTCCAAGAGAAATTTAAAGAACGAACACACACCAAGTGTCTCTCCATTTCCACTCTTTTCTTCGGTATGTTTTTCTACCACGAAAGATTCAACCTCACTGGAAAGTACTCTGAAATAAAGAACGGCCAGCAATAGATGAATTCTAAAACAATTCAGTTTAGCTAAAGAAGATAAAGTGAGGAAGGCACAAAGAGTTCCTTCTCTTGATCCTTTTTATCAGATATGCATCATCGCCTTGTGCAAAAACCATTATCGTTTAATGTTTCTATTCATACTGTTGTGTGTTCAATTGTTAGTGTTGGAGTTGTGACATTTTGTTGTCACATTTTTTAATTGTATTTTGGTTGAATATTTAGTTACTTATTTTGGTTTAATGTCTAACTATGAAATGATTAAAGCTAGACAAGTTAGAGTATTATACAAGTTAAGTATGGTGTAGTACTTGTATGTGTAAGAGTAGTATGGTAGTTGATAGCATAGTTGGTAGAAAATATCTTTTAAAAGTCTATCAAGTTTGGCTTATATTTATCTAGCCGAGATGTATGAAAAATTGAGATGGAAATGGAGAGAAAATGTAGTCTCTAAAAGTGTTCTCCCTCTCCTCTGTTCTGTAAAGAATGAAGTTAATATTTTTGTATGTTTTATATGTTTTTTATGCTTTGTGAATCCAGTTACTTCAATAACCGGTATATACTTCAAACCACTCCTCCATATAAAAATGTGTTTGAATGCTAGAGCTCTTCAAGAAGCTTTCGATCAATTAAAATTCTAACAGTCAGACATACCTGCAGCACAACTACCTATTCTTGAAGTTTCGGTAGAAAACACTAAGTGTTTAGGTGTTTTTCTATTACAAAACTTGATTAATCCTTCGAACCATTTGCCAATATCAATTTAAGCATCAAATTTTATCTGAGATGGGTCAATTATCTTTTGAGGACAACGATATTCATGATTGAACCTTCATCTTTATTTCGGTGTAATTATTTTTTGTTCTTCGTTTCTTCTTCATCCCCTTTGTGTGGAAATATCTTTTTACAACATAATACTTCCTTTTAATTAAGCCAAGTCACAGTAAGGACAAAATTAGTCTCGATCCTAAATTATGGATAAGCAGCAAAGTAAAATCATAGTTTTCTCAGGAATAAAGTTGCAGAATCGTAGAGCTTAGTTTTTCGTTCGAGCTTAATTAATTCATTGCAGAGTTAGCTTTTTCGTTTCTTCAGTTTGTCTGAGTATGTATATAGAAGCATCCAAGATTATCAACACCAGCACATCCATCATCGGCCGATCTAGATGGAGGAGGAAGAGAAGGTGGTGGTGGTGGTGGTGGTGGTCAGACTGTTCCTCCAAGTGGCCTAATCATTGGTCTAAACTTGAAACTGTTCATTTTATCTGAACTGAAAAGTGCCACAAGAAATTTTAGGCCTGATAATGTGTTAGGAGAATCAGGCTTTGGAGGGTGTTCACCCTAAAACATATGCATGTACCATAAAGAGTTGGTGTTGGAATCCAAGTTGCTTTTAAAAATTCAAATCCAGATAGTGAACATGGATTAAAAGAATGGTGGATAATTATTTCCATCATCGACTCGATATTGTCGCGTTTAAAACTTGGCACAATTTTTTCTTTGAGGTACGTAGTTCGGTAGTAGCTTGCATATATCTTACACATATTGCATACAATATTTCCCACTGGCCGGTCGGCCCTGAGATGGGTGATACAATGAATTGAAGTCCTAGAGGAAGGATGGTGATTAACAGGTAAAGGCAGAATGGCAAGGCATTGTTAAAGCTCCAATTGCACTCATGTTTGGAGAGGCGTTTGCAAATTTTTTAAGCCCTGTTTGACGAACGTTTTTGTGTAGAATGTGTTTTTAGATTAATTTTTGGAGAATGCATGATTAAAAAGTAGAAAAAAAAATTGGGTTTACATGAGAAATATTTTATTGTGAAAATGTTTGGTTAAAAATGAATATGAAAAAAAAAATAGTTTTGAAAGAATAGTTGTCAAATTGGGGCTAATTATTTTTTGGATTCGAGTGAGATTTTTGTGTTCTAGTTTGAGACTTAGGTCGGTGGTGGTGACGGTTTGTGGTGGGTAATGCGACGTCGTGCGGTTTGGAGAAAATGAACGACTCCTTTTTTTTTATTTTTGATTTAATTATTTTAAAGTTTTTATTATAGAAAATGTAAATATACCATCTTTTTCCTCACTTATTTTGTCAATTTGAGTTAAACTTCTAATTTTAAGGTTGACTGACAAATAAATAGACATTCTGTCTAATGAACTCCGACTGTAGTCAAATTGAAATGTTTGATACTACGACCGCAAAAATATATAGATAAAGTATAGTTTATAGCAAATTGAAAGCTTTGAAAACTCCACTGTGATTATCCCAAATTTCTTTCCAAATAACCATTCAAACCCCTCATGGATCTTAGTCATCTAGCTAGCTGCTAGCATATCGCATAACTAAAATTTCCCCTCATTGATCTAGTCATAAGCTTGCAAAAACTTTTGAATATGTATTCTCTATCATATCGAAATTCTTCCTGATTAAAGAATCTCTTTCTAATTGCTTTGAAATAATTAATAGATTCTCTAAAAAAAAATACAGAATTCTGCTTTCGACTTTAATTAAAAAAAAAAAATCATCATCACGAACTTTTTTGTGTTCACACCACATAGGAATGAAGAAAATTGCAAAAAATCGAACAATTATACAATATCTTCTAGATACTTTTCTATCATAATTCTATATAAACTATTCAATCCAAATTTATTGAGTGTAGACAAAATTGAAGAATTTCTTTTCTCAAGGGATTATTGGAGCTTATCTACGAAGTGATGCGATCCATGATACGATGGCAAGTCCGAGCAAGGATCCATTGATCGTTGAGGAATAGCCTATGATAAGGTTGCAAGTGAAGCGGGTCAAATAATCAATGGGACTACTTGCTCAAGCCACGGTGGACGAGACATTGATCACGGGAAGTAAAGGGACAAGTTTCATGTTGAGCATGGAAGATGAAATGAAGTGGAGCAACTTGATTCAAGCAATAGAGGGGGAAGTAGTAGTTGTTCGAGCATGCGATCACACGCCCATTTACCGAAACCACAAATGAGGACATCAGTTGGTTGCGACCGCATAGAATTACTATGCGGTCGCATAGTATATTTTCGACCGCTAATTTTTCAAATATCGCACACTCTTCTATATTAGTTAAAACTCTATTTTGTGATATCTTTTGTTATTTTTTAAAGCTTAATTCCATTTTTACTAGGGTTTTTGGGATTCCATATAAATAGGATTATTATTTTCACTGTAAAACACACAATTATTAAGAGATTAATTACAAGGCATTATTGCTTTCTTCATCCAATTAATTCTGAACTTATCAAGATTATTTCTTGTGGCGTTCAAACAAATCGAGTGAGATTCTTGAATCTTGTGATTGCGAAGTCAACATATTATCGGCGATTGTTTTTGTTGCTTGGTTTAATATTGTTTAATCAAATGTAAATATTGATGGCTTTCTTGGGATTGAATCAATCTTGTGTGGGTTTCGTAGTATGTGAGTTCGCATCAATTGGTATTAGAGCAAGGCTCCAAAAATTAAGGTTATATCCTTTTTTTCTTTTGTTTGATTCTTTATTTTTCATTCTCCGTGTTCTTCGCGCTCTTCAATTTGTTTTCGTCTCCAATCAAAAAAAATCCAAAACTTGTTTGTGTGATCATTTAGCATCCAAATTAGTTTTGTTTCTTTTGCTGGTATCTAGTTTAATTTTCAAGCAAAAAAAAAAGGAAAATTCGAAAAACTGTTCATTTTCTTTGAGGGAAAAAAAATTCAAATTCAAAAGTGTCCAATTTGAATTCAAGAAATTCTTTCTCGAATTTATCCTTGGCTGACAATTCAAGGTTCAAATTCTTATCTTCTTGAATCATTCTAGATCACTTTCATTACTCAATTCTTTATTTGGACTCTACAAGGGTTAGATTTTGATTGAGATAGAATTAATTCTTTGAAACATTTGCAAGAAAGCATTAAGTGGAAAAAGACAAAATGGTGAGACTAATAGAGGGAAAAAGTCCAAATTTAGTGATACAGGAGTGTACACATGTGAGGCAAATATTAAACTAGATTTAGGATGTCTGATAGGGATGATTCTACATCAAGCGGGAAGAATAACCAAGTCATCATGACGAAGGAGGTGATACGCTGGTTTGAAAAATCGTTTGGTGATATAGGAGATAGAACGGATAGGCAAGAGTTGCTAATTTGCGTAAGGAACAACCTAAAGAAAATCCCTAACTCAAGGAGGCAAAGTAGGCGGGATCATAGAGCGGATTTTGCTGGTGAATGTGAAGTGGATAGTGAAATTAATGAGGATGCATTGGTGGATGTCGAATTAGAAAGAATGAGGGATCGAGGAGTTAGGCATGAAATGAGGGGTAGAGATCCTGATGGAGATAGTATTGATAAAAGTATGGGAATTATCAAAATGACAATTCATTCATTCAAAGAAAGGAGTGATCTGGAGGCATACTTAGAGTGGGAAAAGAAAGTAGAGTTAATATTTTATTGCCACAACTACTCGGAGGGAAAGAAAGTAAAGATTGCGGTACTTGAATCTACCGATTATGCTATCATTTGGTGGGATCAAGTAGTAACATCTAGGAAGAGAAATCGTGAGATGCCTATTAATACATAGGAAAAATAAGGCTATCATGAGGAAGAAGTTCGTGCATAATCATTATTATAGAGAGTTTTATCAAAAATTGCAAAGCCTCTACTAAGGTTCTCAGAGTGTGGAAGATTATCATAAAGAGATTGAGATTACGATAATTAGATTGAATGTTGAGGATGATAAAGAGGCTACCATGGCCTAATTTTTGAATGGTTTGTGAATAGGGAGATAGCTAATGTAGTAGAATTGTAATATTATGTGGAGTTTGAAGACATTCTATATGTAGCTATGAAGGTGGAGAGGCAGTTGGAGAGGAAGGGTACAGCTAGATATCCATTGGATTATTTGGGTTCTAACTCTTCTTGGAAATTGAAGTGGGATGATAATAGAGGTGATGGAGTTGTTTCGAGTAGTAAGACTGAACCACCAAAGGGAAAGAAGGAAGTTACTAGCAAAATTACACCCAAAACGGATTCTCAACCTTTTAAGAATAGGGATATTAAATGCTTTAGGTGTTTGGGATCAGGAAACATTGCTTCTCAATGTAAAAAAAAATGATTTTGCAGATAATGGCGAAGTGGTGAGTGATAGTGATGGTGATGCTATGCCCGCAGTAGAGGATGCTAGTGATGGTGATGGAGTAGAGTACCTGCTGGAGGTGAGTTACTTGTGGTGATACAAATTAAATTGAATGATGTGAAATAGCAACAGGAGAACATCTTTCATACTAGATGTCATGTCAAAAATAAGTTATGTAGTTTGATTATTGATGGGGGTAGTTGTACTAATATTGCTAGTACTATACTTGTTGAGAAATTAGGATTGACTACGATAAAACATCATAAACCTTATAAATTGCAGTGGTTAGATGAATGTAGGGACTTTAGGGTATGTATGCAAGTTTTGGTGATAAAGTGATATGTGATATAGTTCATATGTATGCTTACATTTCGTTGGGAGTGTCATAACAGTATGATAGAAATGTGAAACATAATGGATTCAAAAATAGGTACAACTTTGTACAAGATGGGAATGCTATTACTCTTGAGCCATTAATACCACAATAGGTCTATAAGAACCAATTGAGATAAAGATGTGAGAAAGAAAGGAAAAACAAATAAAGGAGATTAGGAGAGAAGATAGTAAGGTGGAGAGGACTTTAGTGAGAACTAACAAATTTGTCCCTAGTTTGGATATTTCTTTATTGCAAGAACTCAAAAACTCATTCCACAAATACTTATTTAGTGGGATACCACCCATTGAGTATCCAATTGATTCGATGCCAGTGGAGAATTTAATGAGTATTGAAGGAAAAGCATTCAACTATGACATGGTAAAAAATCAATACCCCACACATAAGTTAGATAATGGTCTAGCTTGTAGTAATATTTTTTCATACGGAGCATATACTTCCACACATATTAATGCATCTAATATTTCTATGAGTAATAAATCATTTGTCATATGCATTCATGGCAATCAATTACTAGTTAATGACATTCTAATAGGTTGCAAGAAATTAATTGAGCATGATAGACAATTAGGGTGCATTGTTGATGATTTGAGACATGAGAATCGATATTTCAATCTTGAAATTCTTAACTATTTTGGTTCTAATTTATGGAATATGTTAGAAACCAATTTAGTATTCTCTACTAATTCTACTACACGTTTTGATATGGTTTATGATTTAAATTCATTAACTTTGTTTGATTTAATTCATTTAACTATTATTGTAACCGGTAATTTAGATGGAAATCGGGACATTGAATTATATGTATCTCAAGATAGCCATGGAAAGTAGTGTAAAGTATTCGAATCAGGTGATTGGGTTTGGGTACTTAGGCAAAAATGGTTTGTTCGAATGCAAAGAAGGTCCAAATTACATCATACAGAAGATGGAGCATTCCACATCATTACAAGGATTGAAACCAATGGCTATAATTTGAACATGTAATGTATGTTTATGATAATTTGCAATTTTTATTGTTTCTTATCTCTCTCTTTGATGCAGGTAGGGGTGTCCAAAAGTCTCGAACCGAACCGAACCGAACCGAGCGGTTCTTCACAAGTTAAATACCCAAACGGGTACTCGAATCGAGAACCAAAGGGTATGGGTCGAGTCTCGAATCTAGACCAAAAATCGAAGAACCGAATAAGACCCGAAACTAAATAATTTTTTTATTTTATTAATTAAATTATTTTATTTTTTCTAAATAAATTAACATATTAATTAATTAAATCAAATCATTTCATAATTTTAAACCTTGGGCTTCAATTTTTTAATATGGATCACCGACATTTTAACATTAATATCTACTTTTTGGTATTTGTATGTATTGAATTAATGTTATTCGACAGCTAGTTATTTATATATTTTTGAATTGGGCTACGTTAATTTGTAAAAGTTACGAATGAAATGTCATTAGTTATATTTATGTAGTGTTGCTGTAAATGTTAAAATTTGTAAAATTTACGAATGAAATGTCATTAGTTATATTTATGTAGTGTTACTGTAAATGTTAAAAAATTTAATTATGGCACGGAACCGAAAGGATCCGAACCCGAACGGTTCCATAATTATATTTGGACACACGGGTCCATTTATTAAATACTCGAAAATCTTGGAACCGAGAAGAACCGAACCGAACCGAATCGAACTGAACCGAACCGACCCACGGACAGCCCTAGATGCAGGTACATATTGGAGGTCGAATCATTTCGAAAAGGGATGAGATAATGTGATCCATGATACGAGGGCAAGTCCAGACAATGATCCATTGATCGTTGAGGAATGGCCTATAACTAGGTCGCAAGCGAGGTGGGTCAAACAAGCAATGAGACTACTTGTTCAAATCGCGGTGGACGAATCATTGATCACGACAAGCAAATGGACAAGTTTTATGTTGGGCATGAGCGATGAAACGAAGTGAAGTAACTTGATTCAAGAAATGGATAAAGAAGCACGACGAGACTGTATAGTTGTTTCGGGCATGTGGTCGCACGCTCTTTTATCGAAACCACATAAGAGGACATGAGTTGGTCTAGCGACCGTATAGGTTTACACTATGCGGTGGCATAGTATATTTCCGGTCGCAAATTTTTCAAATTTCATGTAATCTTCTATTTTAGTTAAAACTCTATTTTGTGATATTTTTGTTATTTTTAGATTTTAATTTCATTCTTACTAGGGTTATAGAGATTCTATATAAATATGGTTATTATTTTAATTGTAAAACACACAATTATTGAGATGTTGATTGTAAGGCATTATTGCTTTCTTTTTGTTTTTCATTCAGTTAATTCTGAACTTATTAAAATTATTTCATGTGACTTTCAAACAAATCGAGTGAAATTGTTAAGTCTTGTAATTGCAAGTTAACATATTGTCGGCGATTATGTTGGTAGTGGTTCAATATTTTTGAATCAAACTTAAACATTATTTTTGACTTTCTTGGAATTAAATCAAGGGAACAATACATAAAACCTAGATTTAAGAATTACTTTTCAAAACTAACAATTTTGTTTAATTATTTCAAAAATCAGGTGTTAAATAAATTTATTAAATATTAAGTTATAATATAATATATATTAATTATTTACACCCATAACACCTCACCCACCCCATCCTACTACCCCATTACACCACCTTCCCTCCATCTCCGGCACAGCTCTGGCGATCGATCGACATTCCAACGACCGATCCGGTGACACCTACCCACCTCCGACGAATGCTCCGGTGAATATTTTGGCGACACCTACCCACCTCTGACAACTATTCCGGTGACGCTCCGGCAAACTGCGCCGACCACTATTCCGACGACGCTCCTGTAAACTGCTCCACAGATAGAAAAATCTCCAAAAAAATACAATGGTCGTACTGGTGCATTGTAGGTGATGAAATTGTGCTTTGTAAATATAGCATCACTCATAATTACTTATTCATGGTTAAAAGTTTGACTAAGTTACGATAAGTTGTTCGTCCATTTATTAATTCATCTGCTATGGTGAAAAAACTCATTTTGCTACAGTCATTTTGCGACTGTCTAGATTGAAACTCGTTCTCATGGTGAAAAGCTCATTTTGCTACAGTCCATTTTCAAAAGCCGTGGGACCTAGCTACTGATTCTATAAATTTGTGTCTGACATTGTTCCTTTCCCACATGCTAGAATTGACATTTTTTATTCATTTAATTTTTTTCCAATATTGCCCTTCAATATTGTGGGTTAGGTAGAATACTATTCAATTTCAATACGAGGACAAAATCGAAAGGAAGAATTATTTCCAATATTGGCATTCTGAGTCTCTGACACGGTTTTTGACCTTTGTCCGTGTTGTCACATTTTTAAACAGTTTATCTGAACCCCTTTTCACCTCTTGTTGAGAGAGACAGATAACCGAGTTGTTGAGAGTCTTTAGTAGACAACTATGTCAGGCTAATCTTTAAATAATAAAACAAGACGTGATTTTCTGACATTATTGATTGGTCAAACGAAGTTGCTCAGAAGTTTAACGATTACGTGTCAAACTATTATGGCCGGAGATGTTGACTTCGCTAACCCACTAGAATATAGAACGTTGAATAATTCTTCTTGTATCTTTCATCCAGTCTAAAATTGTCCACTCTTTTGTTGTTTTGTACCATAAATGTTTATACATGGCCAATTCACTAACATTGTCCACTCTTTTGTTGTTTTGTACCATAACTGTTTATACATGGCCAATTCACTAACATTGTTATTCGTGACCAACTTTATCTTCAGTGTGACTACTGTGATCAAATTTGTATTCAATGTGACTATCTGTGACTAGCAATTGTAAGTCACAATCGGTCACAATCAACACAAAATTAGTCACAAGCATTCACAACACATACTTGATTGCATAAGGTCACAACAAACAAATCTTATCGCTAACCTGTGATTAATCGAGACCAACCAACTTTATCTTCGGTGTGACTGACTGTGATCAAATCTGTATTCAGTGTGTCTTTTTGTGACCAGATCAATCTCAAGTCACAATCAACACAAAATTGGTCATAATTATAAATAGTCACAATAAACACAAATCTGGTCGCATAGCGTCACCATAAACAAATCTGCACACCCCGCATACAAGTATCACAATCCACCACCACCATCACCTCCAATGCACCACCACTAACACTTGTTCATAAATATTACTTTACCTCAAATCCACATGACATTTATTGAAGTTCGGGATAAAGTGAAAGCTACTGGATATAACAAACACCACATTATGTAATTTAAAAATCCTCAAACTGTAATGTGTAGCGACGAATTTTTCCATAATAGCCTTTGTTTTGAATAATATCAAATGTAATACTTAATGCACACTAATTCCATTATTGCAGTTAATGACCATATCTATATAAACAACATCTGAAGATTCTCAGAGCATTTTAATTATGTCTATTACTTACAAATTACAGTTTGTGATTAACAAGAAAGCAACTGTAACGTGGACTTCTGCTTATCAGAGTTTCAGAAAGTTCTGATATCTTCATTTCTTGCTAGTTGCTAATTCATCTTCCTTTTTTCCTTTTAATATTTTATAAAGAAAGGGAAACGGTGCTGGATAACAAGAGTTTACTATTTATGACATCGATGAATTGGCAAATTGTGATTGGTTTTCTGATTTATGATTTCATCATTTTACAAAAGCTGCTCAATCATGCACAGTTATCCTAGACATTGTTGAATCTTCATTACCAGCAGGCTTGCCTGAATCTTCATCGCCGCCAGCATCGTCGCTGTGAACTGTCGCCCAGTTCGTCGCCATCAGCATCGTCGCCCAGTTCGTTGCCGCCGACATCATCGCCTAGTTCGTCATCGTCGGCGTTCAGACAGAGGGGAGAGAGAGAGAGAGAGAGAGCGATGGGTAGAGAATTAGAGAGAATGATGAAGATAGGGTTATGGATGAATTGTGAAATTGGGAGTACCGTTGGGGTTGGGTGAAGGGAAATTGATAGGTTTAATTAAATTTTTAATAATTATATTTATAAAATATAATTACCACCTGAATTTTGAAATGTAAACTCTATCTCCCTTATTTTTGAATTGTAATCTTGAAAAGAAGGGTTTTAGGTAATTTACGCTTAATTAAATCTGGTTCATGAATTGATTAATCCAATTTATTAATTTGGGCCTATTAATAAGCAACCCAATTAATTAATTATCCAACACTTGTCAATTAATTAATCGGTAAATCTCATTCTTCTGGTTCTCTTTTGTGTGTGACCCATTAAGTTCCCGATCACGATGTCTAATGA
>CAIGRO010243360.1:0-17058 GCA_903798355.1 Fraxinus baroniana
TGACCTTAATATATTCGCCGGAGTTGGAGTAGTCGTCGGAACGATTGCCGGAGATCATTTATGACCGGAATGGTAGTCGGAGTAGTTCTTGGAGCGGTAGGGGTGGTGGAGGTGGTGTGGGGTGGGGTAATTATGTTTTATTAGTATTAAATATATAATTAATAAATTGATTTAATAATTTATTATTTCATAAATAAAAATTTTAAAAAACCTGATTTTTGAAATTTGAATCATGTTTTTGTATTTTTGAAATGGTGTAAAGTAAAAACCTTATATATGTATTGTTCCCTTAATAAAAAGAACTAACTTGAGGCCCACTTATTTTTACTAGTAAGCCCAATAATGACTTCTACCATCATGATATTCCTTTTTAAATGAGTGATCATTTTCTGGTTTTCAATTGACATTTGATGTGGAATAAGGTAAAATTAAATTTCAATCTAAATATAAATATTTTATTTCATTATTTCTATTAACAAATTAAATTATTTGTTACATATTAATTATTAATCTTTGAAGTTGTAAAATAAATTATAATAATAAATTTAATTAAGAAAAATGTAGATATTTATTTATTTTAAATTAATAAACTAAAATTAAAAAAATCTATTATTTTTATAATATTTTACATTTATGTGTATAGTTATTTATTCAAGTTGACAATCGGTTTGATAATGATTCGACCCCGGATCGATTTTTAAAACATTGGTTGAAATCAACCATTTTTTTTTTCAAATTTTCCAATTTTTAAACATGTTTAATAATTATATTTTTTCAATTTTTTTTATGTTTTGAATTTGATTACTTTTTTATTCAAATTTTTTTTTTCTCGTTCATTTATTTTAGTGACAAATAATATGCCATAAAAATATTTTACCGACTCAATTATTAATAACAAATTGGATCGGATTGTTATCGGATCGGATTGACTTATATCATATTTGATCCATTTATTTAACGGATTATCGGATTCGGTCTTGATCGGGTTATCGGACTAAAATTCTAAATCCATCTCCCATTAATTTCATCGGATTCGAATCGAATTTGGAAGAAAATCCAATCCAATGACAGCCCTACATAAAAGATTAGTCTATTCTATTAAAATGATGGACTGGTTTAAGAGGACTTAACACAAGAGACCACAATAAGAGACATACGACACACATGAAGCAAAACTCCTTTACAACATATGATGCTCGGACTCGGGTACGAGTATCGTGTACTGTTACTATTTAAGTGTCGAATTTTTTATTTTCAAAAATATAGGAGACATGAATAAGCTAAAAAGATTCCAAATTTCACGTCTTTTAAACTTCATTTTTTTTACTAATTCAAAATATCATTTTGAATAGGCCAAAGCAATTATTCACAAAAAGAAGAAAATGTGCATTGAATATGGGGTTAAGATGCATAAAATAGAGTTCTGAGGTTTAGTTTCGATTATGGGATTACTAATTGTTATATAAAATAAAAATGAGGGTTTTGATTGCATTTGAACTTAGTGGAGCACTAAGTAGCACATCACTTTATGGAATCTATTTTCATTTTATACAAACAAAATCCTACCCGATACAAAGAAGGAAAAAAAATGCAAAAAGAAAAAAAAAGAAAAAAAAAAAGAAAAAGAAGAAACAGAAGGGAAAGTTTAGCGCCGCCATCTTTATCCACCTTCTCGACGGCGACTCAAGGTTTACATATAACAAAAAAGAGAAAGTAAAAAAAAAGAAAAAAGAAAGAAGGCAGAAGAACAAAGAAGAAGAAAAACGACGAAGTGCTCGATTGAAACTTGGAGGCGACACATATCCCTAGGGCTGTACAAAACTTTCGAACCAAATCGAGTCGTTCTTCATAAGTTAAATACCCGAATGGATATTTGAATCGAGAACCGTTGAGTTTGATTCGATTCTCGATTCTAAACCGAGAACCAAAAAATCGAATAAAAATCGAATCTAAATAATTTTTTATATTGAACTAATTATATTATAATAATTTGTTGTAAACAAAATTAGCAAATTAACTAATTCAGTGATCAATGCTTAAACTCCCAAGTCAAGTTCATGCCTAACTAGCCAAGCCCAGCCCAATTTCTAAATTCAATTTTTTGTTTTAATTTTTTAACCCAATTATTAATTTTGTTGTTAGCCCAAAATCTATGTCTTTTAAAGTTGTTATCATTCTCTTTCCAATTTCATACTTTCATTCAATAAGCACATGCCCACTAACCCCAAATCATTTGATAAATTGAGAACCTACATCTACATCCCAAATTGAAGCTACCGATTGCCGAGTCCGACTTCCCCTCTACAACTGTCCATCAAAGCTACGAATGAACATATCATTAGTTGTATTTATGTAGTGTTGCTGTAAATGTTAAAAAAATTAATTATTGTACGGAATCGAATGGAACCGAACACAAACGGTTCCATAATTATATTTGGACCAGACAGTTCCATTTATTAAATACTTGAAAATTTTGGTTAGCTTAGGTTCTCTTCAAAACCAAACCAAACGGACCATGTCCAGCCCTACATATCTCATACCCATATCCATGTTACGTCCGACATGGATAATCCAACTATTTCGAGAGTCCGAATATCAGAGAATACAACACATACTCATTGGATATGTTTTATATTTTTTCGAGGAATTACGTAGGTGCTTTAGTTGATTAAATGTAGTTATTCTAATATTTATTATATACTTAGATTCCGACGTTTATAAGCAACCAAGAGAAGAAGCAGAAATGACAATGCAAGAACTATCCATTCTGTCTTAGCATACACATGTAAGTTCCATCCTAACTCATTGGTTTTTATTTTGTAAATTCTTCATGCTATTCTTTTACAATTTCTTTGCTATTCATTTTCATTTTTCGATGTATGCTTTATTATTTAATGAATCAAATATTTTTTACTCCTGTAAACCTGCAATCTTTATTTATGTCAAACGTCTCTATTATCATGTACTGCCATGATTACATACACGTGATGTTTTCAATTTTATTTTTCGTGAGTTTCTTTGTACAGTAATATCGGCTTTTGAAACAATCACCTTGTTAGATGGAGCATTAGATACGCTCCGAAGACTCTTGAATAATTTAATAAATCTTAAACTATTTTTTTTTAAAAAAAAAATTCTACACTAATAAAAACACAATAAATACAAAATTCGTGCAACGCACATGTCAACGATTAGTCTAATAAAGACATGTGGGTGTTCTTGAAATGGTGAAAATCAGGTGACGCATGAGTTATAACAACTACATCGAAAACCATGTTGGCAGTTAACATCAGATAGAGATAGAACAACTACATCGACAAACAGAAGTGTTGAAACATCTAATGGACAATTTTCTATCACGATGGCTTGAAAATCGCATACGCTTAGCTTTTCACGAGTCTACCTCCTTTGTTGATTACGAAAGCCTTTTCGTCCATCCCAATCTAATATATTTTAGTTTAGGTGAGGATTATGTTGGGCCACCTATATTTGATTTGAGACAAGAGGGTAGTGACAGTAACGACAACATCCCTATTTATTATGAGGGGTTCGATCAAGAATTTTCGGATATGGGTCATAAGTCATAACCATTATGCTAACGCGCAATTTTCGACGAGCACGAGGAGAGGTCCAGGGAATTTCAGGTAAATTTCTGATTTATTAATAATGACTATAATTATCTTAGATACGTGTCAAGTATTATCACATCAATGACAGTAGTGTTAGACAATTTGTTGTCAAACGACCTCCCTGGGCGATGATGAAAGTCACGTTTGAATTTATTAATCGGCATCGGCCTATTGACTGAATATCGATACCACAATCACCTCAGTTACCACGTAATCCACTTAGACCGTTCGAAGCAGCCTAATTTAATTAGGGTTGCTCATGACCCAACCCGAATAACCTGGACGGCTTTTATGAGATTAGCCCACTTGCCCACTTTGTGACCTAATAGTTTAAACCTAAACCTAAATCTAAACTATTAATAGTCCTAATCCCTATTGTTGAAGGCGTGTGAAAGTGTTTTGGTAAAAACCGATCTCTCTCTCTACCTTTGTGGTCTCTTGCTTAGTGCTTCTCTTTTGAGTGATCTGTTCTCTTCTCTCCTTTGTGGATTAAACACTTTACACCTTTGCTTAGCTCTTTGTGAGCTTAGAAGTAGGAGCAACTGGTCAATAAGGGAAGGTGAAGATTTGTGGTGTTCTTGTGGTGATTGTGGTGTCGATTGTGACTGAGCCCGGTTACTTGGCGTTGTTGGCGAAGCTGTTGGGTTTATGGACACTACATATCTCCGCACTGGTATGATATTGTCCACTTTGGGCCTAAACCCTCATGGATTTGCTTTTGGGCTTTACCTCAAAAGGCCTCATACCAATGGAGGTATTGTCCTACACTTATAAACCCATCATATTTTCCATGTCTAGCCGATGTGGGACTTCTTTTGCTCCCAACAATCCTCCCCTCAAACGAAGGACCACATCATTGTGGCCTCCCCTCAAACGATAACTCATCCGCCAATCATCTTGTACCGCCGTTATTGCCATCGCCCTCAACCAAACGGGACCCGCCGCCTGACCACCACATTTTTATGTCAGGAAGACTTTCGACACAAGGCACCTCAAACACGGACATCGTGAGGCTAATTAGGGGACCTCCACCACGCTTTCCACTGCGTTCCTTCGGCTAAGTCTGGGCTTGGCTCTGATACCACTTGTTGGGTTTATGGACACCACATATCTCCACACTGGTATGATATTGTCCACTTTGGGCCTAAGCCCTCATGGATTTGCTTTTGGGCTTTACCCCAAAAGGCCTCATACCAATGGAGATATTGTCCTACACTTATAAACCCATCATATTTCCCATGTTTTGCCGATGTGGGACTTCTTTTGCTCCCAACTATCCTCCCCTCAAACGAAGGACCACATCATAGTGGCCTCCCCTCAAACGATAACCCATCCGTCAATCATCTTGTACTGCCGTTATTGTCGTCGCCTTCGACCAAGCGGGACCCGCCGCCTGACCACCATATTTTTATGTCAGGAAGACTTTCGACACAAGGCACCTCAAACGCGGATAATTTTAGATCGTGAGGCTAATTAGGGACCTGCACCACGTTTTTTCCACTGCGTTCCTCCAGCTAAGTTTTGGGCCCTGGCTCTGATACCACTTGTTGGGTTTATGGACACCACATATCTCCACACTGGTATGATATTGTCCACTTTGGGCCTAAGCCCTCATGGATTTGCTTTTGGGCTTTACCCCAAAAGGCCTCATACCAATGGAGATATTGTCCTACACTTATAAACCCATCATATTTCCCATGTCTAGCCGATGTGGGACTTCTTTTGCTCCCAACAATCCTCCCCTCAAACGAAGGACCACATCATAGTGGCCTCCCCTCAAACGATAACCCATCCGTCAATCATCTTGTACTGCCGTTATTGTCGTCGCCTTCGACCAAGCGGGACCCGCCGCCTGACCACCATATTTTTATGTCAGGAAGACTTTCGACACAAGGCACCTCAAACGCGGATAATTTTAGATCGTGAGGCTAATTAGGGACCTGCACCACGTTTTTTCCACTGCGTTCCTCCAGCTAAGTTTTGGGCCCTGGCTCTGATACCACTTGTTGGGTTTATGGACACCACATATCTCCACACTGGTATGATATTGTCCACTTTGGGCCTAAGCTCTCATGGATTTGTTTTTGGACTTTACCCCAAAAGGCCTCATACCAATGAAGATATTGTCTTACACTTATAAACCCATCATATTTCCCATGTCCAGCCGATGTGGGACTTCTTTTGCTCCCAACAATCCTCCCCTCAAACGAAGGACCACATCATAGTGGCCTCCCCTCAAACGATAACCCATCCGTCAATCATCTTGTACTGCCGTTATTGTCGTCGCCTTCGACCAAGCGGGACCCGCCGCCTGACCACCATATTTTTATGTCAGGAAGACTTTCGACACAAGGCACCTCAAACGCGGATAATTTTAGATCGTGAGGCTAATTAGGGACCTGCACCACGCTTTTTCCACTGCGTTCCTCCAGCTAAGTTTTGGGTCCTGGCTCTGATACCACTTGTTGGGTTTATGGACACCACATATCTCCACACTGGTATGATATTGTCCACTTTGGGCCTAAGCTCTCATGGATTTGTTTTTGGACTTTACCCCAAAAGGCCTCATACCAATGAAGATATTGTCTTACACTTATAAACCCATCATATTTCCCATGTCCAGCCGATGTGTGACTTCTTTTGCTCCCAACAGAAGCTTTTCTTCTTCACAAGTAGAAATAAAGATATTTGGCCAGAAAATAGATCCAGAAAATTAAAAATTGGAGCTAACTATTAAGCATTGTGTGAAGAAAAGAATCGCTCCATGTAGACTAGTCATTTCTTCTATCCAAGGTGATCAGCAGGAATCCTACCCTAAGCCACATTGGATGGGCATCTGGAGTCCAAGGGACCAAGGCGATGAGAGCACGAAGCCTGATGTCATGCCAGTTGTATTAAACTTTGAGCTATGTGCGATAGATTGCTCCAACTCAATGGACAAGCCCGTGGAGTTTACTGCTAACTTGAAGGAAAAATACAAAGCCACGTACTCGATGTCTATTCATCATTGTAATGGAGTCGGTTCATTTTGCTTCTAATTTTCTCTTCACTCTAGTTGGTTCCTTGATCATTTTATGGTAATTGACTACGAGTTTTATCAAAATAACCGACCTAAAGACACAAATCCAAAAAGATCAGAAGTACATTCCCTATGCTATGCGCTATTATCCCTACTTAAAAGTCACAATTTCCATAATCAATTATGATATAGAGTTCATACTTAATCTTGGTCACATCTTATTATTCTCTAAATTCCTTTATCTTATCATATTATGCACATACCGTGGTGCCACTTAAAAACTGGTACAGGAAATTCTATTTTTGAATTTTGTCTCCATGATATTTCTAAATTATATATCATGTGGTTCTTATCAGCATATGGTTTAAAGATTCACTCATAGTTACTATTTTAATTATTCTTCAGAGACTGAGTCTTGTTAAGCTATCATTAGCAGCTAGTTGAGCAATTAAATAACACAATAAATCATTTCTTCCCTAGGATTCGTAATCTTTTTTGTCACACAAAACGGCATTTATTTCTATTTTAACGAGGTTTAAGGCATTTTTCTCTCTCTCTCTAACACTAAATCTAAATCTGTAGTCTTCTGCTAAGAGACAACATCAGACATGGAAAATATCAATTGTACTGCTTAAAAGGCTCTAGATACAACTGTCTACGGGGGCTCAGGTGGGGGGTGCGGGGTGGGAGAGGCATCCTTTTGCACCAACATAAACAACTTGGACATGCAAGTTTATCAAAACCGTACAAGAGCAAGATTCACTTATAATAGAATCATAGAAGTATATAATGTACATGTAATGTGTTCATAATATACACATGAGCTTGAGAACAGGGATGCAAAGAAAAAGCCAAAAACTACATGCAATATAATAAAAGTAATTTGGTCCAACAAGTTGTGAGGCTGTTACGCTCGTTCTATCACGTTAATACCCAAAACAACACGTATTACTCTCCACGAACCTTGACTCAAAGAATAATGTGAGCATGCAGGATCAGATAGAGTAAAAACCAGAATCTACACAAAACACAGCAGAATCAGATAAACTAGTGTTTAATCAATCTGGTTAATAGAAGTGAATTAGACACAGCATAAATGAGCATCTTATTCCCTTCTTTTGCCCCTAAGATGCCTATACAAGTTACGAGATTAAGATTCAAGACGATATATTTTGTGAATTATCCAGAAATTACCATTTTGTGGCTCATCAGAGAAGGATTTTCATTAGTTGAAGTTTTCTATATATTAGAGATTGAAATGTTTTACTACTTCTCTTTCACCCTTAATACTTTAATTTCCCAAACTGCACATTTTCAAAATAACAGATAACAACGAACTTAATACAAAAACCATACGAATTATGTGTATCAATGTAGGCGCCACAACAACATGATAAATTGAAGAGTAGAGACATAAAAATATACACGTAAAATAATATCAAGCATTAAAAAATTTGAAAGCTTCGTTTCTTAGAGAAAGACAGGAAAATTCACGACATCCCATTCCAACCCAAAAAGAAAAACGTTGCTTTCCCGATCTATTTCTTTAAACATAACGTAAGTTATCTTATCTCCGTATGTTCAATATTTTAAGGAAGGTCAGCATCTGCATGAAGCCATAAACGCCCACCTTATATACTGTAGCACTGTGCTTGCAAGAGATACTATTGGTCAGAGTGCCCTCAGGAGACAAAAAATAAAGAAAGAAAGAAAGAAAATCTCCATGGATGAAAAATCCATCTCCGATTCCCATTTTCCTCCAGGAATCAGGTTTCATCCATCTGATGAAGAACTGATTGTTTATTACTTGCAGAAGAAAGTAAAGTCTCTTCCACTTCCAGCAAACCTGATGGCTGATATAGAGCTTTATGAATATAACCCTTGGGAGCTACCCAGTTTGTTCTCTACCTACTTCTCTTGGTTCTTTATTATTATTATTTTTTTATCAGATAGAGTATTCAATTTTCAGGATATTATAATTCTTGTAGTTTTGGTTTTTGAAATATACAGGGAAGGCTGTGTTTGGTGAAGATGAATGGTACTTCTTCACCCCAAGGGTTAGGAAGTACCCAAATGGGAGAAGACCCAATAGAACAGCGGCTTCAGGTTACTGGAAGGCTACTGGCACTGATAAACCAATTGTTGGTTCTTCTGGATCAGGCGGGATAGGGGTTAAGAAAGATCTCGTCTTCTATAAAGGTAAACCACCAAAGGGGGTCAAGACAGATTGGGTCATGACTGAGTACAGACTACCTGGCACGACATGTAGACCGTTAAGGTCTAAAGGGTCCATGAGGGTAAGCAGATCCACATTTATCATTGACTGCCAGTTACCTATTCTTTCATATAAACTTCCAATATTTGCTGAAACTGATTATCTGTAAAAGCTATTTTGTTTTCCATCTAAACTCAAACACCTAAAGTCACACCAGAAGCATATTAATATAACAATGATTATTGAGTATGAAATGCATAGGACATTTGGTTTTATTTCCCATTTTCAACGGTCCAGTCGATCAATATCTACTTGTTTTATGAAACACATTACTGTGACCTATCTTAGCTCCGAACAAAAACAGCTTAGAGCGGTAAACTCTTCAGCTACCAAAAATGTTCTATGCCATGTGGTCCATAATTTTCAATAACCACGTTGGATAATTAAATATCTAAGCATATGATTACATATCATAGATTGTGCAAATATGTATTTAAGGGTAAGGAATCATGCATAATGGAAAGATTGTCAATTGTATGCAGCTGGATGACTGGGTATTATGTCGCATTCGACAAAAAGGCAACAAGTCAAAGAATGAATGGGAGGTTCAACAGAATCCTAGTGAACTTCTGGAGTACCTTCCTAGGATTGAGGAGTTCCCTTCAGTTTATATAGATGATGGCAGTGACATGATTGAAGATTATTTTTTGTCAAATGGATGTCACCTAAGAGCTTCCTTACTCAATGGACATGACCTGGCGATTGAAACTATTCCTAGAGCAACCTTTCAAAGCAACGGCAGTGAAACAATTAACAGTCACAGGCTGGGAACAGTAAATACTCCGGAAACAAATTCTATGTTTCAGAGTTTCTTCAACTCACTACCAGGCCAACCTAACAAGGAAGATTGGTGTATGAATTTTCAGCTACTTACAAATATGATCTATAATGAACACAAAGATGAGGACCTTCTATCAGGGAACATGGTAGCTGCAGGAGATACAAACTTATATATTCAACATATGTCTGAAGGAGACAAGATCAACTCTAATATGTAAAATATCGTCACGAACTTGCAGCATCTTGAGAGGCCAACATTTTCTGAAAATTTCTTCACTGACAGAGAAAACTTAATCCCAAAAGGAAATTGTTCTCGACACTGGTGTGCAGTAACAAAGCTACATCCTTGAACGTCATAGATTTATACCTTCAATAAGATGCCACAAAGCATATTTTTCTATATACCCCCAGCATCATCAACTATTAATACCTGTCAGATTATGTAATTCATGCTTATAAGTCTTGTGTTATGGGTATATACTTAATAAATAATCAAACGTTCTATGTTCTAAAATTTTTATTGCTATAGTTTGGTTTCTTTTAGTTCTAATGTTAATACATGAATAATTTCATGAATGCTAGCAATCTCCAAAAAAAAATAATAATAATAATTTCTTATTTTAGTTTTTATTTCTCATCTTAAGGTTTCATGAAACAGCTGTGTTTGGTGCAGCCTCAATCCTTTTATTGAATTTGACTAGCTCAGTCATAGAAAACATGTAATGGCCAAAGGAAAAAAGACATGATTTTCATTTAGGATTTTGTCTACCAGAAGCATCAGAAGTTTGTATTTTAAGAGCAAGTTGTAGAAGATTTTTGTTAGGATATTTGACATATGAAAGAACAAAGATCCATTTGTCCCAAATCACCATTTTCGAAAGCATATTGGAGAAGTCCTGCTAGTTAAATGATCCATGATTTGTAAGTAAAAAGGTTCTCTTAATTCATCTAAAGCATAAATTTGGCTCAATCAAGCATATAATTCACTGGATAGGGTAATATTTATGCAGTGTTGAGAATAAAAGGGAGAAGGAAATTGTGTTTGGTGCACCACATTAGACCTTACAAAAAACTAAGAATAGAATTAGAATGGATAGTAGTAAGTGGATTGTATGACGGTGGATTAAGGTGGATAATATTATTTGATCTTTTAGTCAAAAAAATGTGATTTACATCATCAACCATATAACTCAATGCGGAGTGTGGAGAACTGGAGATGGTCTTAGACCTGATAAAATAAATAGTATAGATATTACTTTTTTTTTTTTTTTTTAACTAAAAGATCAAGAATATCATGCGACTTAATCCACCATAATACCATCCACCCACTAGTATTTATTCTAATTTACTATATTCTTTTTACAATCTATATTGGTGCACCAAACACAATCTTAGTTTTGGCTCTATCACATCTAAGGTATATGAGGTGGAAGGTATAGAAATACACGATTGAACCAAAGTAGATTCATCGTACTCAATGATAATTACAGGTAAAACATAAATAGGCTGAGCGAAGTGCAGGTTATGAAGCTGGCAACAATATGCCTATGGATTAGCACCTGTGGATCACTTTGCAATCTAAGATATTACTCCAGTAGTGATTATAAATCGAAATCATTGAATGCAGGGGGATAGAAGAGGCTTAGCAGAGACTAGACAGATGTAGTTTATAGGGTGAATACTGACTATTGTTGTTTCAGGCATATATGTTTTTCATAATGCTTGTAAAGTCATTTAATCTTTCTTTTAGCAAACAGCTGAAGCACATTAATACATTCTAGCAACAAAATCATACAAGATATAGAAGAAACTAGCGCTGAAAAAAGATGATTACACATCAATAGAAGGAAATGACAAAATTATGGTACGCACTGGAAAAACTTGAAAACTTCTTGATCGGAAATGAACTCAACAAACTAAGAATATGTACTTTCCATTTAAAAAAGAAGGCTGTTCATTCATGGAAAAAAATGACTTTTACTATGACAATTTACCAGCAACAAATTATATTGAAGAGAACTAGTTCAAACAGAATTACTACTCTTCATTCTTCAAGTCTAGTTAATTTAATATTAATTCCAAAGATAAGGATTGATGCATCAAACATACAAGTGCTCAAGAAAACTGAAGGTCACATTCCACCAATGAGGTATGAACATTTTCTAAATCATTCATTTCAGTATACTGCATAAGATTGAAGAAGCACGCTATTAGAATAACAATTTGGTAAAATGGTTCTGCTAGGTCAACAATTTCATAATTTCACAAGCAAAGATTTTAGTTTTTTAGCTGTGTAGGTAAATTTTAGACAATTTTGGCTTGCCACTTCCAAGCTTCACCACACATCAGTCTCAGTCTGAGAATCGCTGTAATTTAATTGCTCAGTGCTCACTCTTGTTTACATAAGCAAGCATTGATCAAATGCAAAGCATATAAAATCTGTAATGCAGCCACATATACACACAATAAAGGCTGAGCAAGACACACTCCAAAAATCATCACTTCCTTTTCAGAACTTGAACTTTGTGGCACAAATTAAGCTGCAATACCTGTCGATTGACCAGAGATGTCTGACACTTGCTGAGTTCAAAAGCTCTTAACAGAACTTCCCATGAGGTGAAAATATATCTGTGTAGATAATTTCTTGTAACTTTCAATGAGAAGAAAAAAAAAAGAGGGGGGATAGAAGACTAAAGTATTCCTTTCCGAATTCTTCTTTCCCGCTCAATTACATTTATTTTCATCTCAGAGAAGAGAAACAAACTTGACGAATTCCAAAATTAAGTAATTGATCTCCACTGAATAAAAAAGGAGAATAGTAAAATAATGGAATGAAAGCCATTCATAAAATGGTTCATCCTTCTGTTCCAAGTGAACTCTTCTCCTCCATCGTGTATCGACATTTATGGACTATTATTCAATTTCAACCAAATTGAGCCTAATTAATTATCAGCAACACCCCCTATATATATGAAGAATAACTGGAAGATGTCATTGACCTTTGATGCTTGAAAGCACAATTAATAAACATATACACAATGCAATAAACATATAAAAATGTGAATCATCTAAAAACACAAAAGGAGAAAGTAAAAAGGAAAAAAAAATAACTCTTCTCTGAGCAAGTTTCTGCAACTTAGGAGCTTCATCCATAAGCCTGGCCTTAGTTCACCGCACCTCAGCATTCATCGCCACCACAGCCGCCTGGTTTGTCTCCATAGCTGCCATCTCAGATTTCTGTTCGTTAAAGAGGAAATTGATGATCAAATTATGGATCAAATAACGAAAAATACGAATCACGATTGTGGGGAAAAAAAAAAAAAACCTACATGCAGGACGGCCTCAATTTGGAACTCAAAAGAGCCTTAGAGGCGTGCAAAGGCATCGTGGAGGAGGCATTCTGCGAACGTTGCTTTCCGATATCATGCTTTTCGTATTTCTTGCAGATGGAATCGATCCTGAAAAGAATGTCAATCACACTCATTTTGCCCCCTTTTTCCAAGTTTCTTGTTATTTTTTGGGGGATTGACAAATTCACTGTAAGGGAAGAGAGAATAGTTGTGGACAAGGAGAAGAACAAGGGGTTTTTTCATCTGATTCTGCCATTGTTTGCTTCTCTTTGACGAAGGTTCACCGTTATTAGCCGTTTGTGTATGGCGTTCGCGGGAGAAAGTACAGCTTCCCACATTTGGGTGTTAACGGCAATATGGAATTTTGTTAATTGCCTTTTTAGGAACATTGCATTATTGGTCCTCAGCGTATTACTTAGCTAGCATGTTAGTCTTTAATTTTTAAAATATAGCCAAGTTAGTCCTCATAATTTTCCTGCCATGGACATGTTAGAAATTTCGTGAAATTGTCAAGTAGCCCTCATAAAATATGCATATCTTTAAAAAAAAAAAAAAATTGACACCAATCCAAGTCGAAAATCAAAACCTAACTTCATTCCGTTACATATATAGAAGGGTTAGAAATTTTAGTAGAGATTTAAACAATTTTTATCGTTGATGATTAAATATATAATGAAAGATTGAAGGCCAAACCTAAACCTTTCGAAAGTTGGAGGCCAACTTATTATTCAATTTCAATAAAAGTAGACAAGAAAAAGCATGTAGGGAAGCGTTTATAATTAAATAAAAATGAACGGTGAATCGGTGTGCAATGCTCGTGGGTTCGACTATGAATGAGCCAAACATGGAGTGTCAAAATGTCTACACCTAGGACGTAGTCAAGATTTTAATTTTGAGGGGACGAAAATACGGGGGGTGGAGAATTTTTTTTTTTTTTTTTGGGGGCCGAAACTGAAAAAAAACATTACAAATTAACTAAGAATAGTGAACCAGCGTACAATGTTGGGGGACGGTCGCCCCCCTCCCTCCCCTATCTCTGTCTCTGTCTACACCTACATGAATTGGCTACAACACAATGCCACAGCACGTCAAATAATGAATATAAACTCAATTCAAATAACTGAAGCATTGGCTACATATACCTGCAAGTTCACAGCAAGAAAGATCATTCATGCCAGCATGTTCATAGCTAGAATATAATAAACATTAGTTGAGCAGGTGTTATAGTAATGTGCAAAAATTCTTCACAAGGAGAAGGAAAAAAATGACGATTTTGATTAACAAAAGATCAGAGGATTATTTTAGGATTCAACCAGGATTATAAAGCAGATATATTGACAATAACTTATTATAATAAATCGTTAAAACAATTTCTGGTACTAAAAATCAAGTAGAAAAAAAAAAAGCTGGAAAAACTCCATCTGCATCTGTTTTTTGGATGATAGAACGAAGGATTCTGTCCAACCTAAACTTTTCCAAAGTATAGTTGTTCCATCACGAATGAAGTTCTTTCACCAGGAAATATTGGTCTTGAGTTTTGGAATGAGGACATGCAGATTAGCTTTCAAATGCTTCTCCACTCATGTAATGTTTGCGTACCATTTTTTCGTACTCTGCAATTCAAACAAATTCTTTAACGTTTCAGATTGAAACTTCTCACTTAGATTACAAGAAACCTTCTCAACAATGTATTTGCAACTACTAGCGTTTGAATAACAAGCACAGAATCTTACCAGCATTTTAGATATCAAGATTTGAGCAAAACTTGTGTCGTCATTATGTCAAAACTGATTTGGATATCTTATATTCATACATGCAGCATCAAGAATTATAGAAGTACTAGACCTCACATTATAAAAAATAATAATAATGAGATATTAGCCTACCTTCCTGGTTCTTCCAAAGTGAAGCAGCAGAATTGTTCAGAGGGCTCTCGATATTGGGTTCTGCATGCAAGAACTAAAAGGTGAGACGAAAGAAGAATGCACCACAAAAATGGACAATTAACAGTAAACATTATCTTGACCTCCTAATAGACTCTGGATGGATAAAAGTATGGTTCTGCAATCATATGCCGAAGACCATTTATCCTGTAAGCATATGATGACTTTGTTATTGACTTCAAAAGAAGGAAAACGTAGTAAAAATTCCTTAACAGACTCAAAAAAGACTACTTCTAAACTGCAGGAGCATGGATAGTGGATAAATGAACTATACAGCGAAGTGTTTATGAGATAATATCAAATCCAGATCTATGTATTGAAGTCAGCAAGAACATACAAAAATTCTTTAAACTTAATTGTTACCTGAAGAATGTCTAAACAAATATTCCCATAGTTGTCAACATTTGGATGGAAGCACATTGTCTCAAACTTAACTTTAGGAGGCTTGAAAGGATAATCAAGGGGGAAGCGCAATGACAGTTTGTAAGATAGACCCTCATACATAGTTCCTTTGCCACCCTCTATAGTGCCAATCCAAGTAAATATGCTCTCCCCTTCAGGAAATGCGGATACTCCAAGATCACCTCCACTCATCTGTACAAATTAATTACATGTCAGACAATCACCAGACAAAATTTCATAACTATATTATTCAGCAATCACAGAGATCTGCCTCAGATAATGCAATGTCAGCTAACTGTAAGTGAGTAGTAATTTTATCGCTTAAAATAAGATCACCGATATGTATCTGCTGAATAATTCAACTGTCACTCTCCTGAAAATATTGCAATGAATAAAAGCTGGTCACTGTTTTCCCTTAAGTAGTGCTACAAGCCACAACACAAGGACGTCACATTTTCCTGTCCGAACTGAAAGCTTGGTTTGTAGGCATACAGATACGCTCCTAGTCAAAATTTTCCATAAAGAAAACACCATGCCAATTCTACAGCTTATAGCCAACGATCTTCATATAACATTACATTTTCGAACAGTTCCAAACACGAGGGGGAGGAAAAAAATCAACAATAGGATGCCCAATGAGTCTCTCAACAGAAGCAAACAGAAGAGTGCAGACGATTCAAGTTCACAGTGTTGTAAAATCTGAGGGAAACAATTTAAAGCAAATAATTAAACAAGTATTTGAATTCAGCTTGAAAGTTGAAACTACAACATCATAATCTAAATTTGTCATTGCTTTTCTCCCCATTTATCTAAATCGATTCAATAGGAGTGTTGACTGAAAAACAAAGTCCTTAAAATGGATTTAAATCATAGCTCTTCCTTATCATTTCGTTTCTATTTCTTTATTTATCAACTTATTTGTTCATTACTTCTGTATATCGTCCAATTGAAACCAAACTTAGAGCAACAAATTTATCCAAAAAATTGAGCTGCACAAATAAATATAGCACCACATACAATTAATCAAATCGCCAAGCCAAGTGCAGAAAATTGAGCTAAATTTGATTAACGCAGACATACCATGAGAGCCATCAGCTCCTTCTGCAACCTGAAAATACATTAAAAAGGCACAAATCTCGATTGAATTTCTTGGAAATTAAAGAACAAACTGGACGTAAAAAAACAGGAACCAATAAATTCGATTAAAAAAACACAGATTAGAACCAAGAATTGAACCTTTGTGTAACAGAATTTGTATCAACAGAATTAGGAGACTCCTTGCCTTGCTTGGATGGTGTGGGAGATGACTGCTGCTCATCGTTTCGAACCTCCATCTCTCTATCTTTCCAAGTAATCGAATCCTTTATTAATTTTCTCAGACTCTAATTAAAGAATATAATAACAGTTAGTAAAATTGGATAGATCGATCAGTTATTGGAGTCTGAATTCTGGGCTGAATTTCGTATTATATATGGCGATCAATTGGAGTATTTTATAGTGCAATTATTATCAGAAAACAGAAGAGAGATAAGAGAGAACTAGAAAGTGGATAGTGCTTTGGGTCGAGCATTTGGCTAAAGATTGAAATAAATTGGGTATTGCAATGGAAAATTGGTGGAAATAAAATGTTTTATGGAGAATTGATTTTCTTAGAAAATAT
>CAIGRO010243409.1:0-10469 GCA_903798355.1 Fraxinus baroniana
CCATAAGTCTCCAGAATAATGAAAAGTTTTTGGGAACCCAAGAGTCATCGAAAGTAAAACCAATTCACCATCCAACGGCCAGAAAAGTTACACGTGTTAATCATCCAAGGAGAAAATGTTTATACACTTAATAAAAAAGTGTATATCCCAAAAAAACACAATTTTAAAGTAATAACAATAATTCCAGAAGCACAATAGTGAGAACCAGGGTTCGACTCCAACATGCTTCACATTGCTACCAGAATTTGGACTATTAGTGCATCCGAAGCATTTTCACATTTCATTTTCATTTGCTCTTTGTAGGTGTATAAGAATCACAAAGAATTAATGGAAAGTAATTTAAGGCAGTTCATAAATTTGTTTAAGGAAATCACTTTAGTACCAATGTTAGATTGATTATTCTGTGTTGCAATCTTTTCAATTTTTATTCTGCTCCCTCAGATGGATTTGGATGACGTGTTGGTGGGATTTGACAAGTTGCCTTCAACTTGGTCTATGGAAGGAGACAATGTAAGGATCGAAAGACCCTATCACTACCACATCTTCATCTTTCGAATAATATTTTTCAAGAGGTTTTGAAGGAAAAATTGCAGCTACATTATGGTTAAAATTAGAGCAATTATACATGACAAAAATTCTAACTAACAAATTGCACTTGAAGTAGCTTTTTTATTCTCTCGTATGAAAGAAGGGTACATTACTAAAAGACAACCAAGCTGTTTTTAAGGAAATTGTTGCTAATATGAAAACCTTGGAGGTCAAATATGATGAAGAAGATTTAGGGTTGATATTATTGTGTTCGCTGCCCACTTCATACATGTCATTTAGAACACAATTTTGTACAGTCGTGATACTCTCACAACTGAAGAAGTTTATGATGCTTTGTATTCAAAGGAAAAGATGAAGCATCTTGTTCAATCTGAGACTTTTGGAGATGGCCCTGTTGTTGATGTTGATTATGAGTTGATTATGTTAGGGGTAGATCAAGGACTATTCACAGTAATAAAGTTTGTAATTATTGCAAGAGACGAGGGCAAATGAGGTACGATTTTTATAAATTGCAGAAGAAGGAAGAATTAGATGCTACAAATTAAAAGGAAAAACAAACAAAAAAACTTCAAATGAAGTTACAATTGCGAAAGATTGCTACAAAGATGGTGAACTTCTGGTTATTTCCGATGGCGACTCGAAATCGACCATGATTGAATTCTTGACATAATTTACAATTTTCATGTGTCCTAATCAGGATTTGTTCTCAATATATAAAACATTTTCCGAAGGCGTTTTGGTAATTGGAAATAATGTACCTTGTAGGATAGCTGGTATTGAAAGGGTTAGAATTAAGATGTTTGATGGTGTCTTCAGACCACTTGATGCTATGAGACATGTTCTAGATTTGTTCTTATCTCTTTGAGTACACTTGAAGGGTACATGTACATTTGTACAGGTGGAGTCTTGAAGGTTAGTATAGGTGTCCGCATTGTGTTTAATGGACATAAGTTCAGGATTTAGGTGGATTTTGAGTTTGGTTTAGTACATGGTTTAGGGTCCATACTAAAGAACACATCTCATTCGAGTTAAAAAGGTTAAGGTTAATGCCACTTTGCTACCATCACCAAGGGTTTCATTGTATTCAATTTCTAGAAATAGACCCAAAAAGAGATATTAAGCCTCCACAAAGGTACAAAGAAACTGATTTTGCTTTTTATGCTTTAAGTATAGTCGAAGTGTTAAGTCTGGCAAAGAACTTTCTCTAAAAGCATTTTGTGTTGATTTTGTTACAGGATATGTTTATGACCTATTTGGTAATTATTAAATTATTCGTGATTTTGTTGCTCGTGTAGATAATTCGAGTAATTTTGGTACCCAAGATAATTGTGCTGAACAGTGCTTGGAATTTTGTTAATACTGAATTTTTTGTGCTTGCCCTAGTTAGATTTTGTGGAAGAGATGGATAATTATTTTCTTTTGGACGTTTTTTGGTGGATGATTTTTTGGTTTAAAAGTTATGTTTTACTCATTACAGTGGAAATTATCTCCGAGTGGAGAATTTTTTTTAGTTTTGTTAATTGCAGTGGAATTCGGTTCATGGTGAATATTCGTTAAAAATAGGCTGTGACCCGAATTTTATTTGGAAGACTATTTGGGAATTCTATTTGAATACTAGTTGAAATCTTTTTGGAATTTTAGTTGGAATTCAATTTGGGAATGTAATTAGGGGTTTGAAAGTTATTTTAGATTTGGAGAACACTTGAAGGATTCCAATTTACAATAGGAGAAGGAAGCATTGCGAACAGGAGCTCGCTACGTTCTCATCTCTCGTTTGAGCACCCAGAATACGAGCATTGGAGCTCGCTTTTAGCGAGGCAGCCACTAGAGCAACATGCCATTGTGAGACCACCACTCAACTAGCGATCTTATCGGGTTTGGTTCGCGATTTTAAGCAGGTTTTTTTCATCATATTTCATTCCAAACACTTCATTATTGTATAGACTTAATTGTAGTAGAACCCTACCACATCTTAGGCTCTTCTTGCACTATATATATGAGGGAGTAAATTTATAGAAAAATCGATCCTTACATTTTACACAATAATTTGTAATCTTCCATCAATAAATTAATAAGATTATTCTCTTCTACCGGTGGTATATTTTTACCACGTAAATATTGTATTTTTGTTTGATCCAATTTTCATATTACTATATTATTATATTTGTTTAAATCATAACAATTTTTTAGGTCAACCGACGGAGGAATAGATAGATTTCATCCCAATGTCCTCCACCTACCATCGTCATTAAAGGTTAGTGAATCAGATGCAAAAATGAAATGTTTAGATATAATCTACAATAATTTGAAAGGTTTGGAACTCCAATTGCAATTCTTCCAAGGTCCGGTCATAATTATTTATGAGAATTAACAAAATGAAGAGTACTCATAGAAAGCTATAAGACTATTCACTCTTTATTTATAAAAAGACTCAAGATGCTCTTTATATTTTAGTATTTTTTTTTTCAAGATAATACTATTTAACACCATTGATATTTAACATCAGTTTAGATGACATAATTTATGTCATTAAATAGGTTTAATTCAATACAAGAATTATTATTCATTTATTATGACCTTTCATATACTTTCACCTAAATTGGTGCTCTAACACTACTAGTGCTATATAGCATTATTATTATTATTTTAAATAAATAGCATTGTAGAAGATTATCCATCTCTAAGAGACTTCCAAAGTAAAATACTCTTTATTTTAAAGAAAAACTTGAAATTGGGTTCCAATAAGCTATTTATTTTAACTTTTTAATTAGAGTGAGTTTGACTCTCTATATATTTAGAGATAAACTCACTCTTTATTTGTATTTATAATTATTTCATTTAATAAATTGAAAGTTTCATAAACTTTACTTATTTAGCCCCTATTTTCTGTAGCCAAAGATTATATTTTTAGTAGATTTTGATAAAATTTGATTAAACGTGTGATTGTAAAGTTGATAAAATTTATGAATTCCATGTAACATATGATTAAAGTTATTTGTTGATTTTAATTTCGATTTTCATCAAATTTTCATGTCACGCCGAACATGGACTTATTATCTAAATATTTCGTAGGATCCATTACTATTTTTCTTTATAAATGATTTATAAATTTACTAAACAGAGCTAAATGATTATTGAAAAATTAAAATTAAAAAGTTTGTTGGAGTGTGTAAAAATTTATACTCTTTAAATTTAAAGATGATCTCTATTATGTATAAAGTACTCTATAATATAAGGTCTTTTGAAGATGTTCTAGAGAATGTGACTAATAGTCTATTGGAAATATTCTTAAATAATTTGCTTATACAAGAGTATTCAATACAACATAGCGTTTTAATCTCTCCTTCGAAAAATGTGCATATGCCATTGATGTAAGATTAATTCATTTTCAATATTATTAGGTCTTTCATGAATAAGCGTGCAGAGCATGTCTAAAATGTAAATTTATATATTCTTATAATCAATAATTATACTAGGTGTTGTCAAAGAAAATAATCATGATACACATACATTACTTTTTACATATTTTTTGAAAAACATTGAGAATAAAAAAAACTGGTTTCCCGCCCACCACATTTTGAAAAACATTGAGAATGTCATCCTCAATGTAAGTTATAGCTTCAATGAAGGAAATAATGTATAAATAGTTTAATTTATAATAGTGATAGATAAATAGATAATATTTGTGAGTCCATTGAAATATACGATTGAAAATAAAGTTTGACCATTTATAAATGATTTTATATAGTTTATTGAATGGTAATTAAGTGAATGAAAAAAAAATTAATATTCTCTAACTAAATTCAATGAAATCAACTCATTTGCTTGGACTTCCATGCATCTGTCGAAGTGAACTATAAATTCAATTTTTTTCTTAATTTTTAATCACACATTCTTCGAAACATTACTATTTCAAAACACGTTTTCCCAAAAAAAGGGGATCTCAAACAAAGGCAATATATTATTCATTATGTATCTATCATTGATAATGATTATCATCAATCTAAATGACAAGGAATTTCTCTATTCACTTTATTGGACAATGAATTAGGAGGCCTATTGTTAGGAATAACAAATAAACCCGTTAAATTCGATATCCGTGGGACTCATCCCTAAAGGGACGGGGTTCCACTCCTAATTGGGTACACCAGGGATTATTGTCTCGGTACGGGGACTGGGTGGTTATGGAACATGGTCCCCGTCCCGTTTAATGTCCATATAAAATATAAGTTTTTTATTAAAGAAAAATAAATGAATTATCATCATTTTTAAAGGAAATATATATTGTTCTACAAATTTAGAAAAAAGCAGCAATTTTCACTGGTTAAAGACATTAAAAAATTAGGAAAAAAAAATAGATGGGTTGAGATAAACAGGGTAGGGAAACTTGCCTCGACTTGACCCACGTTAACTGGGTATGTAGACGAGGCAAGGAGACGAGTACCCAAAGAAGTTAGGGATGGGAATGGCTACGCCAATCGAGTTGCCATCCATACTTCCATTTGAACCAATGATAAATAATATTATTTTACTCTATTTTTTGGACATTTGACCAAACAAAACTCTGTTTAAGGGTATCAATTTCACGAGGAAATTACACCATCAAATATATACTTCTTATGGTAAATTCCACCAGGGTCTCCCGTCTTTATTAAGTGTAACATTCATGTTCTCAATCTACTATTTTGTTACAGCCATGGCCCCAACCTTTAAAAATTGTGAAAACATGACATAGATAACAAATTACATTTATGACACTCACGCAATATATATATATATAACTTTCATTTAGTGAATAGCATAAGAGTGCCACAGTTTTAAAAGATTGAGAATAAGTACAATAAATGATAGGTTGGAATATCGGTGCAACACTTGCGAAAGGTAGAGGACCCCTGGTGAGATTTACCTTATATTTGACTAAGGCCACTTAAACATGTGGTATTGATATATGGATTTATGAAGTAATTGGTTTTTATGTACTAACAAAAAATTTTCTTTGAAGTATTATCTTACAAATTTGTCAAATTATTAATTTAGCATTTGTTCGGGGAGAGATCTTTTCAAGTGAAAAATAATTTTTAGAAGAATGTGTGCTTGAAAATAATTTTGGAGAAAAATGGGTTTAGAAACACATGGATGACTAAACACATGGTTCCGAATTGCCCAATAAAAAAAGCAAAGGACTGAACTTGGCTATGGACGACTAATACCCAATTACCCATTGCGAGGTAGTTAGTACTAGGAGTTATCCAACAACAACAATACCCAAATCCAATTACACATTGCATATACTCTACACTGAGTAAACTCTACAACCAACAATCTTAAAGATATAGCAGATGCCTGATTAATACGAATTGAAATTATAGAAAACTCACCTACCGCTACCGACTCAGTAACTGATGAACGATGGCTGCTGGTTCTATAGTTCACAGGATGTACGGTCTGCGATGGAGCGCAGACGGTGGATGAAGTGGCCGGCGTGGATGCAGGGGCTGAGAGACGTGAGAAGGAAGAAGAAATTAGAAAACGTGAAGAAAGAAAACGTGAAAAAGAAAGGGAAAATAAGAGGGAACAAATAGGGTAAATAGTAACGGCCCAAAGAAGGAAAAATAATAATTTTTTACATTTTTTTTACGGTGTGCATTTGTTACGGCACATTTTTTTGCACGTCGTGAAAAGTCTATTTTTATGGCACACGTCAATTGACACCGTAAACATATGCCGTAAAAAGTTATTTTTTTTGTAGTGATTGATATATGGATTTATGAAGTAATTGGATTTTATGTACTAACAAATTTTTTTCTTTGAAGTATTATCTTATAAACTTGTCAAACTATTAATTTAGCATTTGTTCGGGGAGAGATTTTTTCAAGTGAAAAATAATTTTTAGAAGAATGTGTGCTTGAAAATAATTTTGGAGAAACATAGGTTTAAAAACATCTCCAAAGCAAACCTTTAGTACGTTGGCTCTAGGCTGAAATAGAAAGGAAGCTTCATTTTTCATATTTGAGTTTTGACATCCATTCTTTTTCTTTTTTCTGCAGGACTCTAAGTTAACCCATTGGAAAGGCAATTGATTGAAAGAAATACTCGCTTTAATTTGTTCTCACTTGTAGACTTAGTCGAAGTCTTTTTTCTTTTTTCTTTTGGTAAATTGCAAGAGTGGTCCTTCGGGGTTAGGGTAACGCAAGTTGGTCATATATATTTATTTATCCCTTTATATTTATTTCTCGACTTTCCATTTTAGATGCAGAATGCTCTTTCCTGTTTTCTAGATTTCGCCCTTTTTGACACAAAATATATATATATTTTCCTTCGCAAGTTCAAATAAAAAATAAATCATCACTTGACCTTCTTTTCCACCTTGCAACAACCCCAAGTCTATAAATAGCTCATAACTTAATTATAATAACACCATCCTTCAAGCATTCCTTTAAACTCACTCATGGCTTTTAAAATTTCTTTTCTTTTTTCATGCATATTTCTCATTTTCCTAGTCCTTCTTGTCTCTTGCAATGCGAAGAAAACAGAAAGGACAAATAACAAAAACTCACAGCCTTTTGATTTCATCAAACATTTGGAGGGCTGCCACAAGGGTGAAAAAATTAAGGGCATTCAAGAACTCAAAAAATACCTCGAAAAATATGGTTATCTTGATTATCATCATTCAAGAAATAAAAACCATGCGCATGATGACGAGTTTGATGATTTATTAGAATCTGCAATCAAAACCTACCAGTTCAATTATCATATAAATGCCACTGGAATTTTAGATTCTGAAACGGTGTCGAATATGATGACACCTCGATGTGGGGTGGCAGACATTATCAATGGAACGAGCAGAATGCGAGCAGGTGGAATGAAAAATCAGTATAGCCATGGAGGAGGTAGAAGCTCCATTCATACGGTGATGCATTACAGTTTCTTCCCGGGAAGCCCTAGATGGCCATCTTCTTCAACACATTTAACTTATCAGTTTTCACGCTCTACTCCTGCAGAAGCCAAGGAACCTGTTTCAAGAGCCCTTGAAAAATGGGCTTCTGCAACAGATTTTAAGTTTTCATTGGCTCAGAATGTTCAAAATGCAGATTTAGTCATTGGTTTCCATAGACGTAATCATGGTGATGGAGCACCGTTTGATGGCCCAGGTGGGATCCTGGCTCATGCTTTCGCACCAACTGATGGGAGGTTTCACTATGATGCAGATGAATCATGGTCCGTTGGGGCCATCCCAGGTCACCATGATCTTGAAACTGTAGCATTACATGAAATTGGGCATCTTCTTGGACTTGGGCACAGCTCTGTCGAAGACGCAATCATGTATGCGAGAATTGGAGCTGGAGAGATAAAAAATTTGCATGCTGATGATATACAGGGAATCAAAGCTTTATATAATGTCTAAGAGAAGCAACTTCTACAAAGCTGAGGTTTATGTCAATTTCTGCAATTTATATGAATAAAGAGAGACTTATGATCCTTAATAATTCGCAGGAGAAATAGGAATTTCTGCTGTGCAAATGTCACTATTTATGAACATGTGTCTTTACATGGTTTTGTTTTAGCCTTTAAGGTATTAACGAGTGAGATTATAATGTTACAAATATTTGGTACTTCCATACGGGCTTACAAATATTAATGCATATATATTCAAAAGAGGGAATTCATAACTCTTTGTTAGATGAATATCAGTGAACATTTTTGAATACTTGAGCTAATCTAAGCATTTAGTAATTGAGTAAAGAATTTAGTGAATTATTGTATTTGTGATCGAACCATCAATGGACTATAGTTTATAAATTGTGATATGCAGAGAAAGAAATGAGGGGTAAAATGGTTAGTTTGCACCCAACTCCTATTATGCATATTTAATTGAGATATAGTTTCAAGTGCATTGTCACGCAAAAATATATTTCGAATGTGAACTCCTGCAAGTGTATGGATCGTTGACAAGTAATAAAATAAACTTTTTGAGTCTGAGTATTGTTCCCACATACATTTATTTAATTTGATTTCTATTTACTATGACCATAACCAAAACGATAATATTAACTAGAATTAAATCAACTACGACGCAAGTGTGAGTTACTAAACTAAATGTAGTTGATGGTTGAATACAAATTTTATATAATTTATGAATGAAGGGAGCACTAGGATCCTGAATCCCCAAGTAATAATTATTTCTAATCCTAGTTTTATAATTTGATAACACGAATCCAATTATGACGAATCAATATTCCTATCCTATCCAACCATCTCTCTCGAGAGTCATTTTGGACCTACCCTCATATACGACCTGATTATATTTCTATAACGGATGCGAATATACAAGAATGTATGCGGTTTTATGAACACTTAGAGATTCACTTAAGGCATAACGGTATATTTTTATCCCCTATCAGACCTTATGATGATTTATATGTCGAATTTATTTCCCTTCTGTCGAATACATAAAACAAATGACCAAACTCACATAATTATCGTACACTATAATTATGGAGACAATTAATTCATTAAATCATTCTATAATTCAAAAACGTATTTTTTTGCACCAAATATATAAAACTAAAGATTAAAACATCAAATTACAAGGTCTATCGTTCACCTAACACTCCTAGCATAGTATAGTAGAAAGAAGAAAACATGAAAAAGAATCAAGAAACGATATCACCTAATTAATTATGGATTTGGATCTTTACGCCTTGGGGATGAATTTTGTGTTTTTTGCCTCGTTCTTTGCTCTCTAATCTTAAAAATTTTGTCCTCTACGTCNTATAGTAGAAAGAAGAAAACATGAAAAAGAATCAAGAAACGATATCACCTAATTAATTATGGATTTGGATCTTTACGCCTTGGGGATGAATTTTGTGTTTTTTGCCTCGTTCTTTGCTCTCTAATCTTAAAAATTTTGTCCTCTACGTCTCCTTCGAGTTTTTGGACTGCTTTATAGTTTTTATAGATGTCCAGAGATTGGTTTCCATAAGAGTTGGAACGAAATAAGGAAACCAGAAATTCGCACCTAGAAAAACACTATGCGACCGCATAGTTATGTTGAATGCGGTCGCAGAAAACAATAAATTTTTCCCGAAAATTCTTTGAAGCCTTCTATGCAGTCGCATGAATTTTAAACTATGTGACCGCATAGTTATAATTTTTTTTTTTCATCGAACAATTTTCAATATTTTGGTTGTATCTTTCTCTCCAGATATCCGATTGAGACAATTCAAAATGAGTTAGAAAGCTAACTCAAAGGGCTACAAATCTTTCAGATCAAATTAGAACACTTTTTATGCCAAAAATGGGTCTCAAACCGAGATTGAAAATTCGAAGCATAACTTTTTCGGCTGAAAGTTAATATGTGATAGTATTTCAACTATATTTCATTCTTTTGGCTTCTTTCCTCATCCAATAGATGCCAACACTCTCAAATCTTCATCATGGGATCGACACAACTTTTTCGTATTTGCACTTGAGTCCTCAAACTTTGATTTTTGCTTTGTTTTAGCCTATTTTCACTTGTTTTTCCAAAGTTTCACCACGTTAATCGTTTTTAGCCTACAAAACACAAATTATATAGAATTGAGCCATATTAACATTTACTTTCCACAATAATCCATGTTTTGTGACATATAAGTGTGTAAAAAACGCACTTATCAAAACTCCCAAACTTAAACTATTGTTTGTCCTCAAACAAAATTGTGGTTTTACTTTACACAAAACATGGTTTAATAGTGCAAAATAAAAATCAAATCAACCTACACTAATTACATGCAAAACTCAATGTGTGTATTTAAACTCATGCAAACATATTAAACTGATGATTGGTTCACTCCCAACCCATAGTGGTCATGTATTTCATTTCTTCGCTCGAGAGATACACACCTCCAAATTTATTCTTTCACTCATTTTTCCCGGGGTGT
>CAIGRO010243440.1:0-16052 GCA_903798355.1 Fraxinus baroniana
TATTCAATATCCTTGACATTGACAGTTATAGAAAGTTCCTTTTAATATTCTAATTCTCGAATGGGAGTGCTCTGTGGGTTATGAATATGTCGGTCTGTACGGGGATATTTTAAAAGTAACGGACCTGATTTCCTTTCCCGTTCGAGGAGACCATATAAAAAACAAGCTTTCCTATTTGTTTCATCTCTTGCGCATTAATACTTCATTTTTATAATCAAGCAGCATAATCAATGAAAAAGATGGTTGAATTATAGTTCTCTTGATAATATAAATTTTAGTGAATAAATTATCTTTCCCTGTATGTACAATTTCACAAGGTTTTTTTTGAGTGGGGTTGTTTAGGATGGTTTAATAGAGATTAGAGATTGCAATAGTCTTCCTAATATGCAATTGTTTTTCATAATTTTCACTTCCTTTCATTTTCGTATTCAATTTATAATATTACTTGGAGCTTGAAATTAGAAGACAGCATATCATTTTTACATCATTAAATGTGTGTATGAGTTTGTTTCTATTCTCCACCCGTAAATATGTGCATGCTCATGCCCAGAGTTTTTTCTCTGGTACATTATTTACTATTTTAGTTATTTATTGTCTTCGTGCTTTATTTTAAGTCTAAGTTCACTATCTATATGTTTTCCACACATAATATATTAAATTAGACTTCCTTTTTGGTCTTTACTATTGGCTAGAAAACTTCTGTGGAAATTGGGCCTGGTTCATCAAATGTGTCTGCTTCCAGTCCACTAGAAGAGCATCATATTCATCAATTCCCAGGTCTGTTCTTATTCATGTTTTCATTAACACCTCTTCCGGTCTTGCTGAATGATGGTGTATTGAATGCATGATGGATCAAAAAGTTATTTCAATAACATCACCCACTCACGCATGTGCACCATTGTTCTGCTATGCAATCTGTACTTACTTCTTTTGATAGTACCTTTTGACTACACGTTTCATTTATTAGCCATTAAGAGCCTGATCAGATTTCAAAAAATGCTTTTAAGAAAAGCATAGAAAAGAGAAAAATAATGGTTAAATGCTGTTGTGTTTGACACTAAATTCTTCCGGCTTTGGCAATTAGTAAAAATTATCATGGAGGAGTCCGGTAGGAAGTTTAATTCCAAACTTTGGATCTTCAAACTGCAAAATATACAAACTTTTCATGTAAACTAGTGGCTGCCTTAATGATGTCAGAGAGCTAGTTACTGGGTGGTGATGATGGTTGCAAAGGACCAGGACTGAGATTGTGATAGTTGGGGGTTTGCTCAAGTTGGAACTAGAAAGGTGGGAAGTAGAGAATAGAGAAAGGAGGGGAAGCAGTGTTGTCAGTAATTTGCAGATGGCCTAATTTTCTTATAACATTTACCCTTTTTAGCCAGAATGATGGTTATTTTGGGCAAGAAAGGGTAGCGATTGGTGTAGGGGTCTCCCCAAGAGGAAGGTAGCTTTCCCATCTTTTTAAAATGGAAAAAATAATTATGTTGATGACTTGGTAGTGGAAAAAAAAAATTGAAATATTTTAAGGTGTAGATTAGTACACCCAGACTATAAATGTCGATTTTATCAAATGATCAGTCTGGTTGTCGAGTCTTGCTTATGTAATCTTCTTATGTAGATTTACTTATTTGATTTTTTCCACAATACTTGTATGTCGTTTAGTTGCAACTGTAGTGAAGGTTCCTCACTTCCTCTACTGTATTTATGTTTATTTCTTCCTTTTGGTCTTTGACCTGATCCATCCTCTTTTATTACAGAGGTTAAACGCAGAAAGCGGCACAGGAGAAAGCACATCGAAAACCAAGAACAGTGTATTATGAGAGGTGTCTATTTCAAGAATATGAAATGGCAAGCTGCAATCAAAGTTGACAAGAAACAGATCCACTTGGGAACTGTTGGTTCTCAGGAAGAGGCGGCTAGGCTATATGACAGGTATTATTAGAGGATACTATGGATTCTAATGGAAAATTTTCCCTTTCTTGCAGTATATAAATCCAGCATCCTAAATTATATCCATCTGTCCTATTTTTGTATGTAATTATTGTATGCAAGTATGTTTTAATGATTCGGTTCGACTTTCATGGTCAAACCAATAATTATTGGTGCACAAGTTCTTACATATGCAAAATACTGCCACGTGATCTTCTAACAGAAACAACATGCCCGACATTCTTAAAACTTTTGACTTTTGGGAACTATCACGAGATCTATAATATCAGTTTTTCTCTTGTACGAATGCTCTATTTGTGTAATGGTTTGGTCTAGTCAATTATTATTTTGTCCATTTTTTTTAATCAAAATTTCCAGTTTCAACTTTAATGAGAATTTTTCATGCTGAGTAAAAGATTTCATAGTTCATACATCATTATTGAGTGGAAACGAGGTTCATTTGCAGGGCTGCATTCATGTGTGGAAGGGAGCCCAACTTTGAACTCTCGGAGAACGAAAAGCAGGAACTTAGTAAATTTAACTGGGACGAATTTTTAGCTCTTACGCGCTCTGCAATAACTAGCAAAAGTAAGCCTTCCATAAAATCTTCTCTATTCCAGTACATTTTTCCGCTTGATGGTTGTAGTATTTGAATCTACAGAAAACCAGAGAAGAACAGGGCCAGTTTATGAAAGAAAACTCGAGACCAATGATTGGGAGGGTGAGCAAGGACTCGATGATTTCTCGGCCTCAGTAGACAACCCGTTGGTCCCTTGATTATCCCCGTTCTTGCTGACAGGCTGAGCAATTTTTGAAAATCATGTTTCTATATTCTGACTTCTAATTCTATTCAATTCTTGGTATATAAGAGTCCCTATTAAGGCAGCTGATGTGGAATTTTTATGCTATAATGCATTTGGTTAGACAAATGAATGGAATCTTATGCATTGATAAAATCATCTTAATATATTTGCTTTACTTGTATTATGCTTAGTTTGTCGATTAGATATTGCACGATCGAGTTGTTGATAGTCTCGGGACTATTACTCTTCTATATGTATATGCACTTGACCAAGTAGAAATCTTAGTTGGCCACTTCACTTCTTTGATCTAGAGGGTGTTTGATGGGGATTGAAATTAGATTTTTAGTAGATTGTGATATAAATTTTTAAAATGCGTGGTTGAAAAGCTGTAAGATCCATGAAAGATGTGGTTAATATTCATTGTTTGACTTTAGCTTAGATTAAAATCTGATTTTAATCCGTACCAAACATGCATCTATTCTGATAACGAAAAACAAGAAAATGAAGGTCGAAAAATATGTGTTAGGTGATTAGTTGAACTCTTAGAATGTGCCCTAATGGATGGATATGCAAATACAAACTTAGTTCATGATTGATTTAGTTAAAACTTGGATTAAAATTTAATTTCAATTGGATATTGCACGTTCGAGTTGTTGTGACTTTTACTCTTCTATATGTTTATGCACTCGGCCGAGTTGGAAGATTAGTTGGTCACTTCACTTCTTTGATATATTTTGATCACGAAGACAATAAAACGAACGGCAAAAAATATGTGTTAGGTAATTTAGTTGTTGGTCTACCAACTCTTACAATGTGTCCTAATAGATGGAAATGCAAACATAAACTTAGCTCATGTTTGATTTAGATAAAAAATTAAATTAAAATTTAAGTTAGGGTTCATTTTAACTACACGATGAAATAATCCACAATTTTTCAATTATGTATTTTATCAACTTTTAAGATCTAAAAATTAAATTTTTATCCGAACAAACGGAGGCTTAGCCCCTGTTTGGTAAACATTATTTTTTTCATTCTCAATCTTTTACTCATTTTCAACCACACATTTTTCAATAAAATAATATTTTTTATCACATCAATAATTTTTCCTTCTTTTTCAACCATACATTATCCATCAATTTACTATTCAAGAATTCATTCTTCCAAAATAATGCTGCTCAAACACACCCTTAATCTTTTTTGATTGTGTGCCTTTAAAACGTCCCATTCTTTACAAAATAGCAGTGCTACAAATGAAAGCTTACAAATAAGTCTCGTAAAATCTTTTTCTCCTAAGAGCTCATTCCCTATCGACTTTACATAAGTAAAATGTAATAGAAAAAAATATTTTTGATAAAAAAAAAAAATTAAAAATTGTTACAAATCGTTATATTATCGCTCTTGATGTCATTTGTCTGAATTCCATCCCATATATACCAAAAGAAAGCCCAGCACAAGTGATTCATTGGGCCTGATTAAACACTCGTTGATGGACTAAATAATATTGGACCTTATTCACAGCCCATGAACCCAATTGCAAATTCTTGTACAAATCTGCCAGCTCCGGCGAGACCGAAATACCACCGCTCTGCACCACCGTCCGCCTGTGTCATTTCGGCCGTCTATGAACAGTTAGATCAAGAAATGGATTCAAATGACAAAAACCCAGATCTAGTGATTTCTGCTTCTTCAACTTCATCGTCATCTGATCCTTGGAAAGAGCGTATTCTCGTTCCTACTCTACTTGCTGGTATTTTTTTTTTTTTTTTGGTTTTTGACTTTTACTGAAAACCCACGATTTTTGGTCTGGTTTTTTCATTTTTTGGTCTTTTTATTTTAGGAAAATCTGATTGATTTCCTGTTTCTTTTTGGTTTGAAATTAGGGGTTGCGGGTGCTGGAGTTGGATTGATATCCAAGCATCGAAAAGTTCACGGCATTTCAAATATTTCAGCTACTTACGCAGCTAATTTTGCTATTATAACTGGTTGCTATTGCGGTAATTTCTCCGCGTTTGACTAATTTTTTGTTTTGTATATTTTTCACTTGTTCAAATGACATTTTACTCTAGCTCAGTAGCTTAAGGTATTAAAGAAATACTGTTAGTTCCCTTGATGCGAATTTTTGGTTGTCTGTTTATATTTGTGAAGAAATGGCATTTGATTATAAGATATGCCTTCATATGTATTGTATGAGATGTGCTCTGTGTATCTATACTTTCAAGCTTGCATCTTTTTAATACTGGGGTTACGGATAATTCTTTTACCTGTAGAAATTGGAAGTTGGATTTGATAGAAGCTCTTGTTTTTTGTCATCTTATACTGCTTTAAGAAATGTGTTTATGGAACTATCTATTTTTCTTGTTTGAGGTTTTTGTTTTGATCTAATTTTACTGCGAGGGTAATTCCATACGCTACTTGTGATGGAACATTGTACATTTTTCGAACATATGATTTATACAATGCTCTGATAAGAATGTCTATTTATTCATAGACCTTCCATTCATGGGTTTTAGATTTTTGCTTTTCTAAAGTTGCAACATCTAATGAATGAGTGGGACAGGCTTTGTGATTTTCCCCGTTGTTATATAGGTTTTGATTTTTTACTCCAATCTAACATTGAGGTATAAGATGGCATGTACAATTGCTATAGTTGTAGCATTTTTTTTCCCCAATTGTTAGCTTTCTAACTTATTTATTCTCTTAAACTGCTGTGATAGTGCAATAACATAGTGGTTAGGTGACAATGCAAAGCACATTTGAACTCAGATATTCAACCAAAATTTATGTCCTTCTTGTCTTCTCTGAACGAATCTATGCTTCATGCAATCCAATTTAATTTTATGTACAATTTGTCACTCAAAAGAGTCAATATGCAAGCAAGAATTTGTATTTTTCATTACTTAGACATATTAATATGACTAATTTCAAATTATCAGACCAATGAGGGGAAAAGTAAAGAAACCTGGAAAAATTTGTTTGTGTAGGAGCCCCATAAAAGAATGCTTATATATTGACCTCTCGGTCTGGTAGGTGCACGTGAATTTGTAAGGGTGAGCAGAACTGGAAAACCCGATGATTTGCTGAACTCGTTAATTGGAGGTTTTGGTAGCGGCGCTATTCTTGGACGTCTGCAAGGTCAGAATTGCTGAACCCCTTTTCTAACATCTGGTGTGCATGTGTTTGCACTAGCTTGTCTCTATGTGCATCTACATACTCACCCTCACATTTTTACTCTCATTGCATAATTATTTTGGTGCCGTCTTTTAGCTTCCAAAGGGGTTGGCTGATCTGACAGGTCAACCTGTGGCGTGATTCAGTTGATAATCTCTGTTAAAACTGTTTAATATTTTTGTGGTTGATGTATGACCAACCCAATGTTCTTTCAATTGTATCAAACCTTTCTGTATTTGAGCAAAAAGAATTATGTAGATGAATTTCGAGTGTAATTGGCTTTTGGTTGTCAACCTGAGCTTCCAACAGATTATGCCTCTGTTTGGATTTCACTTCATTTTTCTAAAAAGTTGCTTTTCAAAGTCAAACATTAAATTTAACCACACATTTCGTACGATCCACTTCTTCCATCTCATTTTTTGAAAAGTAAAACTTAGCAAATGGAATGAAACCCAAACATGGGTGCATTTGCTCCTTTTGTTATGAGATCAACCTTACAATTTCTTGTGATTTCATTTAACACGTGTCAGATCCTCTTTTCTAGAATATTGAGTGTACTTCATAAAATTAATCAGTCATTCTTTACTTCTTAGTATTTTTTGTATTTGAACGCAACTCCTTGCAGAAGGCGCATTACACTTGGTTGACTTCCTTTTGAGTGCAACTGTACACTAACTTAAAAAGGAACATTTAATTGTCCTGCTACATAAAATTTTCAGTTGTCAAATATTTGTGACATTAGTGATTTCTGCTTGCTTACTCAAAATTTGAATGCTGTGAGCTTGTAGAGATAAGACCAAACAGAGAAAAAACCATATTGACGTTTTTTATTTCATTATTGTGCCGAGATTTTCACTTATCTTGGAGAAGAGGAGACGGGTAGTTTGCATATGGTTGGCTGCATTTCCAGTAAAGGATTGAATATATTAAGGTTATCTGTCTGATCAAGAACTAGACTTTTTACTCGTAAATAATAGAGAGATTTTTTTATCAATGGTTGTAGGTAGTTTTGCTTTCCCCACGCAGAAACAAGGCCGTGCATAGAAAATCCTTCTTTGCGTGGACTCATATTTATGTACTAGGATGATTGTTTCTTATTAATTTGAACCAGTTTTGTTTTGTATTGTATTAGGTGGTCAAGTTGGCGCTATTCGGTATTCAATACTTTTTGCTGCTGTCGGAACAACAGTCGACTATGCTACTCTTAAACTAAAGCCTGTCGCAAGTAGATTTATAGAAGAAAAGGATAGTTGGTTCAAGTTGCCGGAATGGTCACCTATTCGAGTACTCGATGATGAAGCTGTTGCAGCAAAACGTGCTCGGGAACAAGAAATTTACAGAAATGTCCATAATTTGAACAAAGAAAAATCTTGATAACATTTTTTACTCTTTTTACCCCCTTTGATTTCAGATAATGCAATGATCCATCAGTCACTATTGTTCTTGTAACTTGTAATAAAGTGTGAGACTTATTCTGGTACACTGAGCTTTGCGCGTTCATTGTGTGTTTGTTATGTTGGACACGACTGTGCTTGATAGGTTTAGACAAAGTTAAAAACAAATATTTAAATTTAATAACCAACTTAAAATAAATTTAAAATTCAGTGGCTAACTTGGTAAAAAAGTTTAATCTAAGGGGCCAACATAAAATTTGACCGGGTTCTTAACATATAAATATAAACCAATTAAAATCATTAATTAAAATTGGTAAAAATTAATTGTTTGTATTATCTCCCTGTTTGACAATTATTATTGGAGGAAAAAAGAGTTTTTAACAGTGTGGTTAAAAAATAGGGAATTATCTTTGGATTTACGTACAAAATATTTTATTACGTGTATGTGTAATTAAAAAAATACTTAGAGAAAATAATTTGAAAATAATAATTGTCAAATAAGGGCATGTACTTGTGACCAGGTATTTGAAAATTGATTATTTAAAATATTGTCGATTCAGTTTAAAGTCATGTTTGATCCCTCGTTAAAGAAAGTATTTTGAAATAATAAATTGATGAAAAATATGAAATAAATTTACGTGTAATAGTATTTAATACAATCGGTGTATGTCACTGGGAGGTTCATTTAAATGTAAAACTAAAATATTCATTTAAAGATTGAAAAGAATGGGAGAATTGTCGTTTAAACTTCATTTTCCATATGCACAAAACTACCTACCCAGTAAAAGTGGTCTATAAAAATGGCGACTCCGATCTAAATCTCTGTTCTTTCTCGCTTCGCCAGATACCAGAAACAGAAAACTAATCTTTTGTGGGATTTCTTTCAAACAACTACGAGAAACGTCTAAGGTACATTTATTTCCACTGTTTATGCACTCACCTTTCGTGATTTGAATGTCTATTTTATGTGCTTTCATCCCCAATTATGGTTTCGATTAATTTTTTCTTTCAGTTTGGCGGAATATGGTTTTGGACAGTTTACATTCTGAAAGTTTTCTAAGCTAAATTTGTTGATGTTAAAGTTTTTATTTTTTTTATATAGCTTCGTTCATATTACTATTTTCTTGTAGATCTAGCATGAACAGAAATTAGGGTGAAAGGGTTTCAATTATCTGACCTCAAATTTATTGTGAACGCGGCTTTTGTTGTTTTTGCACAAATATGAGTTAAGTATGCTGTTGATTAATGATATTCCAGTTGTATAAAATGTTGCTGAACCCAAACATTTAGGTTTGAGATCTTTATTTATTATTATTACTAATTTTGTTCATTAGAATTTTGTTCTTCAATATCTGAATGGAGAGGATTTAAACCTTGTGGTGAAGTGAAATGGAAAAGGAGGATTCATATAGAGTACCCCATTGTGAATAGGAATTGACAAGGCTTTGTTGACTGGGTTTCGTATAAGCCAAAGCGTGTGGATTAATTTGTATATTTCGAGATATTTGCACACAAACGAATTTGGAATCTGGTATATGAACTGTAAATTTCAAAAAAAAAAAAAAATGATGGACATCAACGTGGATAAGTAAGAATCCTCACAACTTCTTGATCACTTGATATAAGTTATGTTGTAGGTGAGATCCCCGACATTAATATATGAGATGTATGGTAAAATTATTCAACGATATCTATTTCAATTTGAGTAAACAAAGATTTTCCAAGCTAATTTGTTTGTATGCTTCATTTCATATTTCGACCATAGGTTTGTTTATGCTTTATAGAGAAATTGGAGACCTTGTGCTAAAAGTCTATATGGAATGGATTCATTTATTGGACTATATGCCCTCCTCCTGGAAAGAGAGCTAAAAATGAACCTTTGAATATGAACTGTCATTCTTTTCCTACAAACATTCTTCTTTGCCGACTATTAGAGAGGCTGTCAAGCGAGGAAGATAGAGTTTTTTTTGGCTGAAGTGCTTGAAAAATTTGGTCCTCGACATATTCTTTCTACTTTTTCTTTTTCTTTTTTTTTTTTTCAAACTCTTTGGCCAATTCTGGATTAGTATTGTAAGCTACTTATTGTAGGTAAATTGTTTGGTGACTATATGGGTGTTTTCGTTTCATTTGGCTTATTCGGACTACTGCTGTTGTACAATGAATAGGTTATGGCACACTCAGAACCTGCAAGTGCAGACAGGGAATTATTTCAAGTTTACAGTGGTGCAAGGAGACCTCGGATACTGCTTGCTGCTAGCGGAAGTGTAGCTGCTATAAAATTTGCTAATCTGTGTCACTGCTTTTCTGAGTGGGCAGAAGTAAAAGCAGTTGCAACTAAGGCGTCTATGCATTTTATAGACACTGCATCACTTCCCATGGATATGACTCTTTACACCGACGAGGATGAATGGTCGACTTGGAAGAAAATAGGTGATAGCGTATTGCACATTGAACTTCACAGATGGGCTGATATTATGGTCATTGCCCCTTTGTCGGCAAACACACTTGGCAAGGTACAAAATATCTGGTAAAATACAAAATATCTGGTAAAATTTTTGTCATCCAATTAACTTGTCAGTATCACGTGTATCAGTATTACATTAAAAATTGGCCGTGTACAGAAGCAGACTTGAATCATTTTACTTGTTTAGCTAAGCTTAAAGCTTCCTTGTTCACTTGTAAGTAAACTTTTAAAACTTAGCCAAACGTGCTCCTAGATCTTATGGGTGAGTGTTATGAATGAAATTGCCTGCAGTAGCTACTTTTAAGAGAGATGGTTGTAAGCTTGTTCGCATGCATTTCTAGCATACTTACTTTCTCTAGAGTCTGGATCTGCCTTAAATCCCTTATTGGGATTCTTTTCTGGAGGTTCTTTCTCGAATGCTTACAAGTGGACCTTTGACTATAGATTCCTGCAGTTTACCTGAATTCTCCATGCACACTTTTGAAGTCATGTACTAGCAAGATATCTTCTTAGGCTTCGAATATTGTTTTGAATGATTTTATTATGAGTTTTCTTCTTATATAGCTGTTAAAAGGTTGATTCAGTTGTGATTTTGACTATGTTTCTTGCTTTCTTGTTATAGATTGCCGGGGGATTGTGTGATAACTTGCTAACTTGCATTGTCCGGGCATGGGATTATAGTAAACCATTTTTTGTGGCGCCAGCCATGAATACTTTAATGTGGAACAACCCTTTTACAGAACGCCATCTTATGACAATTGACGATCTTGGAATTTCCCTTATCCCGCCAGTGACAAAGAGGTTAGCCTGTGGAGATTATGGAAATGGTGCAATGGCTGAGCCTTCTCTCATTTACTCAACCGTAAGGCTCTTCTTAGAGAAACGGGCACAATCAATTGGTAGAAATATTCAGTGATGAATGGTCTTTCAATTTTATCTCTTGTAGAGAAGAAGAACAATGTTGAATTTGTTGTACAAATGCTAGTTATTTATAACCTCCAATAGGTGCAGTTAGAACTGGATTTTCTCCTATTTATGTAACATGGACAAAAGGGATTCTGTAATTTTAATTTTAATTCGATGTTGCATGCTAAATCATTGGATTTGATATGAAGATAGATTATAGATTTGCATGTTATAAACAGGCACTATGAGAAAAAACAATCAAGAATACAAAACACAAATTCATATCGTATTGAAACTCGAAACAGGATTCCAAATTTGCCACTAGAATAACATGTTACATTGATGAAGGCGCTCTAATTTTTCATGAGAGTAGCGACACAAGAGAGACAAACTCCAGGGTAACCCGTCCCTTGGACCTTGTGTTGATAACAAAATGGACCTTGTGTAGATAACAAAATGCTCTGGGTATTTCCTCAACAGCATCAGCAAACCTTACCATGGTTTTCCATTGGCTTCTGGTCCAGGATGCTCCTCCGATGTGAGTTACCTCCTCACACAACTATGATGCCAGATATTGCTGTATCGTTCACGTAACTGTACAAGCAAACATAGTCATTAAGGAATGCTAACGGTCTGAAGGCAAAATTGATGGATGAAATCAGACTGTCATCGACACATTTAGCAGTTAAAAGTGATGACACTGGCATCATGAATGTCATTGATGAAAAATAGAAGCATATCACCATAATACTCAGAATATATAAACAAATGAGTTTAAATTCATAATTGAAGTGTTAACACGATTTTATAAATGCTTAATTCTATTCAGTTCAAAGAGAGAGGAAAGAATTGACGAAATGTACGAATTTAAAATGGTAAACATGATGACAGGGTGTTTACCATAAACCATTAATTTACAGTAAAACTGTAGATTAGTGTTAATAAGTACCATGTCAGAAATGCTAAACAAGGTACCACAGCATAAATATGTTAGCGTAAATTTAATCCTAACTTATATTAACTAGACTCTGAGAAATTCCGTGTATCCTTTGATCTTTCATTAAACATAATGCATTGAATAGCAGATAGTGGTTTTGACTATGGACGGACATTTGCTAGCTCAAGGCAGAAAAGTTACTCGAAATGGTTGCTACTTTCCAGCCCAAAAAAATTAAGAAAAAAGATGATGTCCAATGATATAATTACTTTTTGAGTTCCAAAAAGGTATTCTCATTTGAACAAACAATTAGAATAGACATGTAACTCATTAGTAGCAGCTCAAAGGGGTATAACATTGCAGGAACATCTTGAAAGTGGTGCAAAAGAATTGTTCATTCAATATCGGGAGAAATCCTGGGGCAGTGAAATAACAGGAATAGTATGTTATATATTCAAGTTGGTAAAACAATACATATACACAGTAAATAACAATGATGAAAATAGTATACAACAAACAGCACAAGAGCAAAACATGTACACAGCTGAAGTAAAATTAAAAATGGATAACGAACTTATCAACATGTAAAAAGTCTAGATATTTCGGGCAAGTCCTCTAAAAGTGACAAAGAAGAAGGCCCCTTGGTATGAGACTTTCGTGAAACAAATAAACCTTATAAGGAACATTATTTATACATTCAAGTTGTTCAATTCATTAAATGAACCTTCAGAAATAAGACATAAAATTCAGAGTAAAATTAATAGAGCAGCAATTTCTGCACTCTTTGTTGCTATCTATTCTCTCACAAATGATATAGAATGTCCTAGGATTTCAATGCCCTCAGCAAGCAATAGACTTGAGACGTCTGCCAATATTGGCCCTATATTCTTGCTCAAGCTGATTTGTGCCAATTGCAATCCATTCTTATTTACATCATCTCTGCCCCTCTGCTTCCCCTTAGGGTAAAATATGCCCTCAGCTCCCACCCACCTCCAGAAACAAGATAAATGAATGAATAAATAATTACCTCTCATGAAATTCCTCCTTGAAAGGGGAAAAAAAAAAAAGAAACGAAAAGAAAGGGATTAGCATTCTCCATCTCACAACATTATCTTTATCTCTTTTGTCCATCAGCTTTACTGTCCTTATGAGTGCTCAAGTATCTAAACGGGCATTTATCACTTTCACACTATGATTGCTCCAACGGTGTACCAAGACAAAGAAAGGGGTAAGTTACTGCATGGCTAACAAACAATTATCATCTATGCAGTATCTCTGTACCAATCATCTTCTTTTCGTTTTCCTTTACATTGTGCCTTAAAAAACGGGAGATACAGATTAACGGGTAACACATTTCAGTATTTTTTTTTTGTTGAACAGTCAATTCAGATTTCAAAAGGGGTGGAATGATAGAGATTTTAGTAAGATGAAGCTCTTGTTCCTTATTTTTTCGGCCCATAGATTGGTACAATGTATTAACCTTTTCTTTTCTACTTTTTAGTGGGTGGAGAGAGAGAGAGTTCTAACTTACCTCAGAATGAAGTTTTTCCATTGGCATCCGCTATCCAGGAGCTCATGGATCAGTGAGCACAGTGGCCACTGATGATCCAACATCCTTCTCTAATTGCAGGAGCTGCCGATTATGAGCTTCCCTATCAACTTCTGATCTTCCATCAATCTCTTTATCTGCAAGATATCTGGACCTAATCACGTCAACAGCATTTAAATGGGATACTCAGATCCCATTAAACTCAAAAACTACAGATCATTCCTCCGTCCATCCATTTACTTGATTATGTTATCCATTAGCTACACATCATGACTCCAGACAATCATTAATAATGAATCTGGGTATGTACAAGTAAAAACGTAAGATCATGGTCAAATTGGAGCCTCATTCCATAAACTTAAATTCAGTTACTTATGAGTGTTTCACATGGTTTGCTTAACCTAAAAAGGAAGTGAAATGCCACAAATTTCACTCAATAAAATGGCACATGCAGGGAAAGAACTTGTTAAAATGACAGGAGCTCTTCTCAAAGGATGCAGGTTTGGCATTCTACATTACTTGATCAGTATTGGTTTGACTATATCAGTCAATCAACAATTTCCATACAATTTCCAGAAGCATTGAATGGGCAAAGGTGAAATATATACGTCTTCACAGAATTAAGTATTTGTACATGGTGGAAATTTGCATCAACTGAAAACAGGTGGAATTCAGAGCTCTCAAGATGGGTCAGATTAGGTGGAAGAAGGTGGAGTTCACAGGCATGCAGTAAAAAATGAGGTAGCCTGTCTTTCCAAAAGAAGTCTGCTAGTAGGATCTGGAATATATCCACTCAGCGAAATTTTGGCCACGAAATGAGAGAAATTGAAGAGCCTAACATTGAGTCGATCAATTTGTTAAGAAACTTAAAATTGTTTCTTTGAATACTCTAAGGTACACACACACAGCTTTTTAGATTTTAGTTTTCTTTGAATACAAATTTTGTGGGACCCATTACTCCTCTTATTATAATCTCCTACCTTATAATGAGATTATAATGAAACACAAACACGCACAAATGTTGAATATGTAGACTTCATCACCTGCCAATGTCAAGCCATAAACTAATTTGCCATTTATGCAAAGTCCTAAGACAGTTCAAATAGTTACCAGAACCTATCAAGAACCACCAATTGATGTCCCTGAAATGATCCACAACCTAGGAAACGAGATATACGCGGAAATCTGAACTTAATTTGATTATGTTTTAGTTCACTATTCTCTGTATGTAACTACTATTCTTGGAGGAGATAGCACATAAACTACAATCTGTACCTGTTATTTGTCATTACCAATCCACAAGAACACACTGAATAAAAGAGATATGCCCACAATTCTTAGCCACCACAATTAACTGAAAACAAATTACAGCAGCATTAATTCGATAAATGAGATAAGAGTTACGCACCGAGTTGCACCGAAATTGAAGCCTTTCCACCAGAGCCTGATGCATCGTAACCAAACTCATAACCACTAGGACCATCAACCTCATCTCCTCTCATCATTTTACCTGATGCAGAACCATCATCTCCATCGCCCTCCTCCTCATCATACTCCTCTTCATAATACTCCCTCACTCTCCCCTTCCCCAACCCTACGCCTCTCGACCCCGGGGGAGGCGGCAACCCCAAATGCTGATTCTGAGCACCACGATTATACTGATTACTTATTCCATAATCATTGACATGATGTCTGGGTCCGATGGGCCCACCCAAAATGCTTTGAACGGGCAACAGAAAATAGAATTCCTTGGCGCCAATTTGGATGAGGTCCTGAGAATCAAGATTGACGGGAGGGCTGCCGGGGAGATGGAGAACGCCCTCTACATAACAGCCATTTTTCCCGAACACCTCGAGGGCAAAGCACCGCAGTTGGAAGTCGTAGAAAATGCGGGCATGTTGGCGGCTGATATTCATTCCGCCTCCCAAGGAGAAGAGATCAAGGTCGACAGAAGATTTCTTGGAATTACGACCCAGGATTATGGAGTATGTCTGCATGTAGTACTCGAAGTCCTCTCCCTGTAGCTTTGCAAACCCTGCTTCCACGTCGCTGCTCTCCATTTTCTTGATTTTCTTTAATCTGGATTCAGACCTCTATGGGGGAATGAAAATATGCAATGAAAGACTTGAGAAAGTATGTGCGGGAATGTGGAATTGGCTCATTCAACCTCCAATAAATATTTAGATAAAAAATTATATTTTATAAAAATATTTTTATATTTTTAATAATAATATTTTTATTAATATATTTTAATAAAAATCAATACAATATGGTTTAAAAATTGTAAATATCATAAAATGTGGAATTAAAATTAAGCCATAATTTTAAATTGGATTTAAATCCACTTCTTGAGTGGAATGAGCGACCTTTTTTTTTTTTTTTTGATTTTATTTTTTTTTTTTTTTTGAATTATGATTACGATACATTTAACTTTGTTTGAAATGACTCCAAGTGCTTGTTCTAAAATTTTATCAATTTTTTTACTGGTCAAACTTTAATTTTAACATTGTATTTCATGAGGGTCACATATTTTATTAATTTCAATTACATATTTCATCAACTTTTATTAAGATCATATAACTTTTATCAAAAGTTTTGTTAAACCCCTAAAAATATAAGAAGTTATTTGAAATACATGATGCCAGAAGTAACCCCTACAAAAAGTTCGCATGCATGAAATAAGAAATTTATTCATTCCATAGCACATAATTTCACACATTGCTCATAATTCATGATGAAAAATGAGCCAGCTACAAGAAAGGTAAATATTGATTAACTCCATGATCTATGCAAATTGATGCAGGAGGATTCGAGTTAGACGAGGTCGAGTTGTCTGATAGTACTTAATGACGCGAAATACCATGTGTTGGCAGATTAGTGCAAGATTGGCAAATAATTGGCG
>CAIGRO010243443.1:0-15568 GCA_903798355.1 Fraxinus baroniana
CTCCAATTCAACAAGTAATAAACAGCTCGTACAAGGGGAACAAACCAACAATACAAACAACTGTAGGGCATAAACGAAGAACATGAGAGTCATAATCAGACTTACAAATATTTTTAATACCTCATACGAACAATAACCTATAACCAGAAGTAGATTTGAAATTAGCAGATTGAACACTAACCAAAAACCAGTGGAATGAACAGTACGCGCGATATGAACGGTAACCGCGGATGAATAGAAACCGGATTTTTTTTTTAGGCAGAAAGAGAAAAAAATGTTTTAACAAAGCTTATGAAATTAATCTCCCATAACCTTATTCTGATACCATGTTAAAGTAAAAGAATAAGAAGGCTCATTCACATGTTGTGTTAGCCTCCCACTATTTATAATAAGAATTTAGGAAACCCTAGGTATTACATAAAAGACTTAAATATCCTTTAACACTCTCCATTCCAGCTATACGACATATTTCTTGTTAATGGTTGTGTTACAAAGCAGTCACTTGTGAAAGCACATTCTCATTAAATTTTTAAAATTCTATTTGTAAATAAATATTGGGAGAAAGTAATGGACACATATCTAATCATTTCAAAATTAAAGTTGAGGGGATTGTAGATTTGATGTTAAAATTGTGTGTTGAATGACCTCACCTAAAGCTTAAGTTGTTCAAGATGGGGCAAATTTATTCATTTAAATATATTTTTAATATGTCTCCTCACGTGCATGTCGAATTCATTTTTCCATAAAAAGCATGACACATGCACAATTTTTATAAATAGATGGTCGTGACGCTTGAAACCAGATATTTTGCGAGTTCTAATAATATGTTGAAATATCTCTTATTTAAAAGCTTAAGCTATTATGGGGTGGCAAATTTATTAATTTCAATATTGTCTTCAACTCTATGGGCGAGTTGTCCAAAATAAAGTAATGCTAACTGATGCTAAGCACTAGTTTAGGTGACAATTACATGACATTAAATGATATATTAATTTAGCTCCCGTTTGACACCCATTTTCTCTCTCTCTCNACCACTAGAATAATACTCCGCCAGCCTGGAGGTGGAATTTAAGCAAATATCATGCAAAATCCATCTAAATGTGCGTCAAATTTGCCACCGTTTGGCACCCATTTTTTTCTCATTCTCATTCTCATTCTTTTTTTCTTTCTTCATTTCAACCACACATTCTATTAATAAAATAATATTACACATAAACCTAAAAATTCTCCTTACTTTTTAATCACACATTCTTCCATCAATCACTATTCATAAATACATTTTCTACTAAAATGGGTGTCAAACACCCCCTTAAATTCGAAGTCCTAAATTATTTGACTAGCCACGTGGATGGAGAGGATAAAAATATTCTTCAAAGTAATGTTTGAGGTAAAATACTAGTTTATTTTACATTTATTGCAACATTGCAGAGTAGTAATGTGAGATTGTTTTTGTGAACTTTGAGCTATTGTTCGCTCAGAAGTGGATGCGGCGTGATCATTGATTAAATTGAGCCCTTGTTTGGGCTCCATTAAAATGAGATTTTGGGGGAAGATGTGTTTTAGAATATTGATTTTTCGAGAAATGTGTGATTAAAAACAAGGAAGAGTTTTTGACTTACATGTAACATTATTTTATGGGAGAATGATTGGTTGAAAATGGATTTTGAAAAAAAATGCATTTTCGGAAAAATGGAGCCCAAACAGGGGCTGAGACTTGAAGAATAAGAGAATTTTCCCCCTTCGCTACTAATAAGCTTTTGTGATGAATCCAATTATCTATTAGTTGGTGCAATCAGTGACCAAAGGCATGTATCAGATGCAATTAATGGCCTGATCACTCGAAATAATGGTGAGACCATAGTTCTTTGGTGCTGTTGAGTCCCCTTTTTTCGATGTCTGCCTGAGGACCTCCGTGAATGTTTTGGAATGGAGTGGGGTGAGCCGCTCCAAAGCCGAAAGAGATAGCTGAGAATTCCTAGTCACCCGGGAAGAAAGCAGTTGAATTTTAAATCATACAATTAAGGCCTCAGAAATTGGGTTTTCCGAATATCTCTCTTCCAGCCTGGCTTAAATTCCTAGTACTGGTTATGCACGTGATATCATGATAATAAATTTATAATAAAGTTGTTCTGGAAGCGTCATAAAAACATTAAACAATGAAAGTCAAATACCTGATTAAAAATGTTTATGTGCATCATATTTACTTGTAGCAAGTTGTTCAAGTGACCTTTCGTCTGCAAGCAATAGAATGATATCGTATTCATGATCTAGTGAGTGGATGACATTCTACCTGATAAGAATTATGAGTGCATCCAATGTTAAATGAATTGCTGAATTAGAGTATCTGAAAAGCCTGCATATGAATGATAACCTACATTCAAAGAATTTTCAGTTAATTCTACTTATCAAGGGTTGCTTGATATCTGAGATGCTTCTCTTTTTCAGATAAACATGTCTTCAACGGATGAAGGTCTATACTTGTATGATTCAGGTCACCGCTTTGAGCATCTGCAGCTATTGTTGGTTCTTCTTCGTTCTCTTCCATACGCATCGATGGCATTGCAAAGTCGAGCACTACAGGTACTTAAGTTGTGGCATGCAAACTAATTGTGCGCTGAATATCTGATCGCAGAACTAACCAGTCATATGCTGTTTCCAGATTCTCTTCTCTATCTTTTATGGTAAAAACTTGATCGATATTCGTGGTTCGCTAGGGGACAGGACAAAGTTCACGCTAATTAATATTTATAATAGAAGTGTACATCTCGATAGACCTGCATGTCAAGATTTGCTAGAAAAGGCTTACACAGTGCATCGTCTGGGTTTTCTCCTTTTTTGAGCGTTAACGATCTTTGTGTCTGCTTTTGAAGTTGAAGTGTGACTTGGCTATTGATATGCTAATCATATTTGCCTGACTCCATTTAGCTGGCTTTTGGCTCATTAGTATCTCACAAAGCAGAGGGAAGAAAGAGAAATCATGCTAAACGTTTTTCATCCTTCATTGATTTATGGTTTATTTACATCATTTTAGTTCTACAATGTCATTATTTGGAAAAACAGTTTGCATTTTATGGTGAACTAATAATGTTAATGTATCATCACTTCGAATGATTATTTTATTCACCTGCTTAATCTCTCCTTACCATAGTCTTACTGTTTTTTAAGTTCTTATACTTACTTTTGGTTTCAGGATCTTCTGATTTTGGCATGCAGTCATCCAGAAAATAGAAGCAGTCTTACAAAAATGGATGAATGGCCTGAGTGGATTTTGGAGATCCTCATATCTAATCACGAGGTACTTCTATCAACATTCATATTCAAACAATTATCGATTCTGTTTTTGCTATTGCAATAGGAGTGTGAAAAAAGATGTCATATGCGTAGTAGGAAGGAAGTCTTTCATGTAGTAATGGTTGGTCTGAGTATTTTTATGATGTCTCTTTTCGTAATATGTTTAATTTAATTTGCATGATTTCACTCTTATTATTCATTTGTACAGAAAAGTGGAAGTAAAAATACTAATTCGTCCAGCTCGAGAGATGTAGAAGACTTTATACACAATTTCTTGATTATTATGTTAGAGCATTCTATGCGCCAGAAGGATGGATGGAAGGTTCAAGTTCTTTGACTCTTTGTTTTTGCATTGTATCATAATTTGGCCACCAACACTTTTGGAAGAAAATTATGAGATAGTAAGTAGCGCTACTAGGACATTAACAAGAGAGAATCAATTGAGATGTTATTGATGTTTGCCGTGGAAGCCAATAACTAAATTTAAAAGTTAAAAACGATAACCCTTTTGTGCTAAATCTGGTAACACAACTAGACAATCAGAATGATTTTGAAAAAAAATACTGCTTATGATTTGAACCGAAATTTGAGCTAGAAGAGCTTAGCACCGTGCTCAGTTAATACTGCTGCTTCTATTCCTTTTGATCTACAATTTCAAGTTTTATCTTCCTCTAATTTAAATGCGCTAATAGAATCTCTGTTGACTGTTGAGACAGTGTAGATAGTACTAAATAAATTTTTTTTGATGGAAATTCTAATTATTATAGTAACCATAATAGCTATTTTTTTTTTGAAGAAAAATCAGTTTGTTGTCTGAGATGGAAACCTATTATATTAGTAATCATAGTAGCTAATCTTCAGGTTGAAGGTTGTGTCTGAGATTGAAATATTTGTTCGTTGACTAGTTATTGTGTTGCCTACCTAGCTGTTTCCAGTAGATCTTTCAGGCAAAGAAAAAAAGGCGCTTTAGTTTTCAATGATGATGTACAGTCTTTCTTTTTATTCGTTCTTCTTTTCTGAACTATCTTCTCTGCAGCCATGCATATGCTCAGAATCAAGTTAGGATGGTCATATAGTTTCTTTAGCCAAAACCTCTGTTGTGAGGCTTATCTATAATGATTCAGTTTTTCTCTTGTTTGATGTTGCATTGATCCATGTTTGGATTACAATTAATCAGTTTCATTTATATGTTTTGTCATTACTTTGACAGGATATTGAAGCTACAATTCATTGTGCAGAATGGCTTTCTATGGTTGGTGGTTCTAGCATTGGAGATCAAAGGATTAGGTATTGCCGCAATATCTGGCATTCATTCTAAAACTTTCCTGTTGGGTATAGATAGTTCATCATAGAATTTGATAGATCTTGGTGATGCACGATTACCGTCACTCTTTTTCATGGTGCAAGACAGCTTCAAAGATTAAATCAACGGTGGAACTTTTATTCAGTTTTATTGTCAATCTTTGTCATACATACAGATTACAACTCCATGAAGAAAGCACTTGATAATTCTAGGACTTTTTCTGATTCCAAACTAAACCCAAATAAAACCAACCTACCTAATTTCAATGGCCAATGACCAATGTTATAAAAACTCCTGAATTACTAAAAACCTTCAGAAAGTATGTACACTTAAGTGTACTTTGTCATTGTTAACTAAAGAGTAGTACCATTGCTTAATCGGTTATTAATAATTTTAAAGCCTGACAAAATTCACTAAGCCCCTTATCTCCTCGGCAAACTAATATATGTTACACCATACCTCCTCAAACTACAACATTTATCTCCCTCTGTTCTTGTGTAAGTGGCACTGTGTGTTAGTCAGATTCATGATGGCATCTGACACTTCACTTGTCAGTTGAATTTGTAATATAAGACCACATAACTAAGATTGGGTTATATTTTTATTGGTAAGTATATAGACCTTTTTCCCTTTTGTCAACCCTTTCTTTGTAGGATTCTCGTAATTTTGTAAATCTTATCGTAAAGATTCAAACTATTTAGCCAAATTCATTTCTGGATAATTTTGTTTCTGAGTGAGGTTGGATACTATAATTTCAATAGTGCATGGTATACTAGAAGGGAAAGCTTTCACAAAATACAATATAATCTGTATGAGGAGCAAATTACTCTTATTCCAAGAAATTATTTCAAGTATTTGACTTATCCTGGAGTTTCTAAGGGCACACTCCCTTCTCTTTCATTTGAAAGTGAATGCATCCGTTCGTGCTTTCCTCTAAATTTTCCTGTGTAATGACATTACTCCTGTATCCCTTTATTCACCTCGAATGTTTCACAAGTAATGTTAGCTTACCAAATGGCTCATGCTGTGGTTTAATTTTTGTTCTCGTTTACCATTAGAGCCATGCACTTGTCCTTACCATCTTCATTTTGTTTCTAGACGTGAAGAATCATTGCCCATATTCAAAAGAAGGCTTTTGGGTGACTTGCTGGACTTCGCTGCAAGAGAACTACAGGCTCAGGTGATCTTTCTGGTTTTGTTTTCAAAATCTCGAGTTCAGTTTTTTCCCATAAACTTCATATTTCTTTCATCTTCACCTTCTAAGTTATTGATTGTTAATAATTTTCTATTGATTATTGACTTTAAGAATGAGGTTCAGATTATTGGAATAATGTTCCTCTAGAGAGTTTCAGCATTTCAAGAAGCTTATAGTCATTTGTCTTATCCTTTTAAACAAGAAAGTAACTCATATTAAGTTGATAAGTTCATTTATGACTTATTCTCAGAACTGTTGTTTTGGTAATTTGGCAAAACTTTTAGTTTTGGTTCTCCTTTGACCAAATGCCTTCCCCTTTAAATGCTCATTATTAGTCCTTTTTCTTTATGCTTCAGATTATTTAAGTTGCATTTGGAAGATCTTGTATGTAATTTAGGATGCATGTTATATCTTCCTATATTATAATAATGTCTACATGCTACTGTTTTATTACTGCAGACTCAAATTATTGCTGCAGCAGCAGCTGGTGTGGCAGCTGAGGGATTGTCACCTGAGGATGCGAAGGTGGAATCAGAGAATGCTGCTCAGCTTTCTGTAGCTTTGGTTGAGAATGCGATTGTGATTCTGATGCTTGTTGAAGATCATTTACGATTACAAAGCAAACTTTATAGTGTTTCACGTTTGCCATCTATATCTCCGTCTCTTTCAAATATTATGCCTGTGGGCAACCCCTCTTCAACTGCGGTGGGTGGAGAAACTCTTGAACCGGTGACTGCTCATAACTCAGCATCTAGTAACTCCAAAGGACTCTCTCTAGACGTATGTATGCAACTAGATTGATTATTTTATGCATAATAGCTGGCCTGCACACAGTAATTGATACACTTTCTTTCGACATATGGATGCTGCTAGATTGATTATTTTACACATAGCTGGCTTGCACACAGTTAATTGGTACACTTGCTTTTGTAGTTTTTCTATCATTCCTGTCGTGTCAGGTTTATCTCCATGGACATGCCTTTTTCTTTTCATATTATTTTTCTTTTCTTACATCATCTTTGGTTCACAATGCTCCTTCTTCAAATGGTTTTCAAAGTATGGTAAGCACACTGGGTTTATGAATAAGCTTTTTCTGTTTCTCTTTTGCAAATATTATGTGCAGTGTCAGTTTGACGGCTCTGTTACCAATGCTCTTTGTGTTTGACTACGTATTGTACCATTGCTCATGGAAGAGCATGAATATGTATTGGATTAAAGTTTGCCTCTTATATTATTGCGAATCATCATGCTTCCTTGTAAAATCTAAATCTATCTCATGAACTAGGTTCTTGCTTCAATGGCTGATACTAATGGGCAAATTTCTGCAGCAGTAATGGAACGGCTTACTGCTGCTGCAGCAGCAGAACCTTATGAATCAGTTAACTGTGCTTTTGTCTCATATGGAAGCTGTGTTGTAGATCTAGCTGAAGGATGGAAATACAGGAGTCGATTGTGGTATGGTTATGGCCTTCCTTCAAAGGCATCAGATTTCGGTGGTGGTGGCAGTGGCTGGGAATCTTGGAAATCCGCACTGGAGAAAGATGCTAATGGAAACTGGATTGAGCTTCCATTAATAAAAAAGTCAGTTGCAATGCTTCAAGCTTTGTTATTAGATGAGTCCGAACTTGGTGGTGGTCTTGGTATTGGAGGAGGATCTGGTACTGGAATGGGAGGCATATCAGGACTTCATCAGTTATTAGACAGTGACCAACCGTTCCTATGTATGCTCCGAATGGTGCTTGTTTCATTGAGGGAAGATGATGAAGGTGATGACCGCATACTCATGTTTAGTATGGAAGATAGGTCGCTGGAAAATTTAGGTCGACAAGCCAGCAATATTGCATCTTTTGACTCAAATACCCGAATGTCAATGAGAAAACCACGAGCGTCATTGCTCTGGAGGTATTACGCATGCTGATCATTCTGGTCAACTTGAAGATCTTGTCCCACAGTTTATATGACTTCCTTTACATTATTTTGCTACTAACTGTTGCGTGTTTATCTTGACTAAAAGGATCATGTTTATTAGTTCTGTCACATGACAAAAAATCTATTATTCTGCTCAGGAAATTCCCTTCCATGCTTTTCACTATTTTTTTTTTTTTGAATGAAACTGATTCATAGTTAATGATGTTGTACAGTGTATTATCTCCTATCCTGAAAATGGCAATTACTGAGTCGAAAAGACAGCGAGTTTTGGTTGCTTCATGTGTTTTATATTCTGAGGTCAGTTTTATACCATTGTTGGCCTGGTTTTGTTGGTTTTAACATCTGTTTTTGGTAATTCTCGGACATTTATTTCCTGATTCTATTCCTATTTCCCCTATATAACATAATGTTTTACATATTTTTCTTGCATCAATGGAAGCTGGTGTTTTCCCTCATGTTGTCATTATCTTAGCGTTTCATTATTCCTGCAGGTGTGGCATGCTATTGGCATGGACCGGACCCCTCTGCGCAAACGGTATCTGGAGGTCATTGTACCTCCATTTGTTGCCATTTTAAGAAGGTGGCGACCCCTTTTGGCAGGAATTCATGAACTTGCTACTGCAGATGGTATAAATCCTCTTGTTGCCGATGACCGTGCCTTGGCTGCAGATGCTTTGCCTATCGAGGTTTCTGTGCTAAATGTCTTATTCGAATTACATTTCTGTTATCCATTTTGTTTCATAGCAGTTTGTCTCAAGTTATAGAATCCCATCAAGAAGGGGGCAGTGGAGATAGTAGTGTGTTCAGCGTATACCACCATCTGATTGTATACGTTAAGTTACCTGATGTTCATGTTCCCACCTAGACGATATATGCATTAGTAATATGGCTGATAACATTAGGATGATTATCAAATTGAATCTTGCTTGAGTAATCTGCTCATAATTAGCTTTTCATCCACAAGCAAGAATTTTTACACATAAAATTGTACATATAAAGGACAATTAAGGAGGTTCGCTTACCTTGAATCCTTAGCAATTTACTTTTTAAATAGCAAGTGGAGACGTTCCTAGCTGTCCACAAAGTCAATGTGCCAAGAGTCCTATGTCATTATCATTTAAGAAACTTGAACATACTCATTTTCTTGTTATCTTCTTTTCATTTTTCTAACCACCTAAACATAACTTAAATTTTGGACTAAATCATTATTTCATTGAGCTGCATTTATTTAAAACCAGTTAAGAAACATAAAAGTTAATAAAGACAAACAAAAGTACACAGAAAACTTGGCTCTGTTTACCTCAATATCCTTTAAAAAGTTGTTTAAGATTAGTTTATCATCATGTTTTGCCAATAATCAAAACCCAAACTGTAAGTTGTTCAGAATGGGGTTAGCTACGCTAAATTGTATTATGGTTATTTATTTTCACCATAAATTTAAGAAGGTCAAAACATCTAGGAATGTTAAATCAAATAGATCAATCACCTACAGGACATAAGCCCAAGCTATCACCATATATACATAGAGAAATGATATAATGAGCACCGGAGCTCATCTTATGATAAGCACTGGTGACATGGCATATCAATTCATTGGTAGATAAGCCATGTCACTGGCGCTTAGAATAAGATGAGCACCAGTGCTCATTAGTTCATTTCTCTCTCTATATATTAGTGTTGCCACAAGCACATATGCAAAGACCACCTTTGAAAAGTTATCAATGTTGCACCATAATGACATAGTTTAGGTTTCATTTAAGACTATTCCATAATTTGTCTGTTTTATTTTGATCAGTAGCTGCAATTGTCTAGTTATATCTCCCTCTCATTTTTTTATATATGCAATAAAACAAATTAGCTTTTTCTTTGAACATGCTGAGTGAACTATTTTTTTGGAACCTTCTAGATTTTTTACTGATTGCTATAGATTCCCATTTGATCTCAATGTCTGAACAATTAACATCACCCTTTAGGCTGCTCTTGCTATGATATCTCCTAGCTGGGCTGCTGCTTTTGCATCACCTCCTGCTGCTATGGCATTGGCGATGATTGCTGCTGGTGCTGCTGGAGGAGAAAACACTGCTTCTCCAACTTCTTCACATCTGAGGCGCGACTCTTCATTGCTAGAGCGGAAAACAACTAAACTTCATACTTTTTCTAGCTTTCAGAAACCTTTGGAGGCACCTAGCAAATCTCCAGCTGCTGCCAAGGACAAGGCTGCTGCAAAAGCAGCTGCCCTCGCTGCTGCAAGAGACCTTGAACGCAATGCAAAGATTGGTTCAGGACGGGGTCTCAGTGCTGTGGCAATGGCTACTTCAGCGCTGCGACGGCAACAAAGTGATACAGAACGTGTAAAGAGATGGAATGCTTCAGAAGCCATGGGAACAGCTTGGATGGAATGCTTGCAGTCAGTTGATTCAAAATCTGTGTATGGGAAGGACTTCAACGCTCTATCCTATAAATATGTTGCTATCCTCGTTGGAAGTTTAGCTTTGGCTAGAAACATGCAACGATCTGAGGTATAGTTTTAATTATGCATATATACTTGTGCAGTCACAGATTACAATTATCCTGAAATCCTTTTTCATGGGTTTAGGTTGACCGGAGGTCACAAGTTGATATAATAGCTAGGCACCGCTTATACACTGGAATGCGTGAGTGGCGCAAGCTGATTCACTCCTTGATAGAGATGAAATGTCTTTTTGGGCCTTTTTCTGATCATTTATGCAATTCTCAACGCGTATGTTACTGGTTACCTTGGATTTATCTATTGTAAAGAATGATGGATCAGATATATCTAACTTTAAAACCATGGATTTCCAGGTTTTCTGGAGGCTAGATTTTCTGGAAAGCTCTTCAAGGATGAGGAGGATTTTCAGGAGGAACTACCAAGGCTCAGATCACTTTGGTGCTTCTGCAGATTATGAAGATCATGCAGTGCAAAAGCATGAGAAAGATAAACTCATAAGTCCATCCAAATCTTCTATCTTAGCTGCAGAAGCTATCTCGATTGAGGTGGGAAATGAAGAGGATGAGCAAGAAGACGTTTCCTATTTGGAGGGTAGCCCAAATGGCATGGAACAACATGGTGAATTTCACGAAAGATCATCCGGATCTGCTGAACAACCACTTCAAACGAAAACAGAGTCTAGAGATCCTCCAGTGACTAATGACCCAGTCTTGCCAATAGCATCAGCTGTTGCCCCAGGCTATGTTCCTAGCGAACATGACGAAAGAATAGTTCTTGAGCTTCCATCTTCAATGGTCCGACCACTGAAGGTTTTGAGAGGAACTTTTCAAGTAAGTTCTGCATACCTAAATATCGAAATTGGTCTTGTTACTAATTATATACACGCACTACCTATTAGACATTTTCATAAATGATATTCTCTTATGGACAAGAAATGAAATACAAACTATGTTCGACTGGCTTTTTGTTGTTTCCTGTTTTGTCTCTGTGTGGTCTGATCAGAAAACTTCTATTTTTGTCACACCCTGCTGAAATTCAGCCCATCCTCTGTATAAGGTCATAGCTTGTTACTGAATGTTTTATTGTCAGATAACAACAAGAAGGATCAATTTTATTGTTGATAACACGGAGAGCAATGACCTGGGGGATGATTTGGAAAGCAAGACTACGAAAAGGGTTCAAGAGAAGGATCAGAGCTGGTTAATATCATCACTTCATCAAATATATAGCCGAAGGTGATAGTGGAACTCTTTTGCAGTTTTGTCCCCTGGGCTTTTCTCATTTCTATGAATTTTTTAGTAGCTACTGATTGTAATATTTAGTCCTTGTTTGACAATAATTATTTGTAAACTTTTTTTTTACGTACTCATTTTCAACCATACATTCACACAATAAAGTATTCTGTACGTAAATCCAAAACTTTCCCTGTCTTTTTAACCACACATTCTCCTAAAAATCACTATTCAAAACATTATTTTTTTTCCAAATAATGGTTGTCAAACAGGGGCTTAATTTGTTCTTACTCCCCCCTCACTTATTTATTTAGTTTTCTGTGGTGGGGTAGCTGTAGGTCAGTTAGCAGAAGCACCGTTTTTAGAACTTGAAGAAAACAAATTTCTTATTCTAAACATCTGGATTTTAGTTTTTGCTCTCTATTCTTTTGCTCTAAACATCTGGATTTTAGTTTTTGCTCTCTATTCTTTTGCCTGGCTTTTGCCTTTACTCTAATTGGAAAGGTTCACTTGCGTTTTCTCACATGATTGATTTTTCGTCTAGAGATTCCACTTTTGGCTATTGTTAAAAGAACAGGGACTTCATGTTTTGTTGTTCTTCTCAAGGCTGTAGAGACCTATTATAGTGTTGTGAAGGTTAAGAATATCTGTATAATGTCTTTGGAAAGGAAGTTCCTTTGTTTTCCTTCTCACACATCCTGTTCCCATAAACTTTTCTTATTTATGGTGTGTTTGAGCCACATTATTTTGTAAGAATGTATTCTATAATAGTAGATTGATGGAGAATGTATAATTGAAAAAGAAGGAAACGTTATTGATGTGATGAAAAATATTATTTTTTTAAAAGATATGTAGTTGAAAATAAATAAAATAATAAAAATAAAAATTTTAATATGTACCAAACAGAAGCATACTTATAAAATACACACACACACACACACACACACACAAATATTACACAATTAAATAATAAATAGTAATTTCGTCATTTTGAAAGAATGAATTCTAGTTGTAGAATATTTTTTCCCGTTTTAGACAAGTAAATTTTTGTGGTTCGATGATTGTTGACTCAATAATAATTTTGCTCGAATAGGACAAAAATGTTTACAATAATGCATTTTTTTTTTAGGTATAGTTGACCTAATTGTTCACGATATTTTTAAGTTTGCATCGGTTGGAAACTTTTAGATTTCAGCGATGACAAGGGTTGGAGCATATTTGACTAACCTTAAATTAATCAAAATTTTATTATTAGTTATATAAAATTAGAAATCTTGTAGATTTTTTAGTTTCATTATATTATTGTCAACTCTAAAATGAAGAAGTTTTTGTCATACCTTAATAGTTTGCACAATCGTGTGTCGGGTGCGTTTAAGAAATATTAATTTAATTTAATGTGGCTCAAACACAATTTGCTAATTTTGTAGTGTTTTTTTGAAAAATCATTATAAATGGATTAAAACATATAAATACTACAATTTCATCCTCCTTATTTACATAAGATATATAGTAAAAATTGGTGATTGAAAAAAGGCTCGAAACAGAAAATCTTAAACGCTCCAATTCGAAATCATTTCAATCAATTTTATTAAAGTCACTTTATAAAAGTTGAAGCATTATTTCAAAAAATATCGACAGAAGACGAGTGACAAATATCATTGTCCTTCAACATCGTTCAAGATTCTTTCAATGCAATTCTAAGAGGATATATTTTTGTCCTCTCTTATGTGAAGATCATGACTTCATCGCTAATTATATAAACTCTAATTGTTTTTAGAAGTTTTGTATAGACTAAAGAAAATGATATATATTGCTTTTCAATGAAAATATGCATATTTGGTAGGTCTTAAATATGCTAAAAGGGAAGATTGTTTAATTAAAGTAGGATTATAATGGAACATGAGGTAATGCGAGCATCACAGGTGATTTCAATTCCTCGAACTTCTGATATTCCTCTACAAGTCCAAGTTGCTTGATCTTACTAAAGCTTTCTACTTTAGCCCTTTACTTTTAGGGTTAAATGACTATCTAGCCCCAAGTTGTTCATATATATATATTTAGAGAGAGAGAGAGAGAGAGAGGAGATGAGAAGATTACGTGCAGAGATGAGAAGAAGACATGAAAAGGGGAGTGGTGAAATGGAAAGGGATTTGAACTTTTCCATATTTACCTCCATTAGGTGGTTTTTATTTAATTAATATAATATATTAAATATTTTTATATTCACTTAACTGCCAACTAAGCATAGCTAAGCACGGTGCTTAGTAGATCAATCCAACGTTAGAGATGATCACGGGGCAGGGCACCCCCTTCTTGCCACTCCCCCACCCTGTCCCACCCCACCTTAGACTAGACGGGGTAGGTGCGGGGTGGGGCGGGTTCGGGCCGCGTGCTTGCCCCATTTCCTGGCACGTTTAATTTTTTTTTTCGAAAATTTTCAGTTAACTAATTTTTTTAAAAAAATTTGTAGTTAATTATTTTTCTTATTCTTCACGGGGCAGGTTCGGAGCGGGGCACCCCCGGCCCACCCCACCAACCCGTCGGAACGAATTTTTTTGCCATCACTATCCAACGTGAGAGAGAGAGAGAGAGAGAGTGTGTGTGTGGGAGAGAGATTTAATGAGCACTGTCGCTAATTTTATGTTAATTGTCAATGATATAAAATATCAATTCATTGTTGGATACTTAATCTTAACATTTGAGTTAAATTTATTATACACCGATGAATTGATGTGTCATGTTAACAAATATTAACATAAGATAAGTATCAGTGATCGTTGCATCATTCTTTATATAAAAAAGTCCGGCTCCTTATAAAATACCAAAGGTGAAATGTCTACACATGAATGAACTTGACTAGTCACATACTCCCAATTTATTGTAATTTCCTTGATCGGTGTTATTTCTCTTATCGAGATACTTTTGATCTCTTAACTTATGAAAAGTTGCCATTATTCTTTTACTATGGATCACAATTTTAGTGGTAGAATGGGAATTTCATGCTTATGTTGACAAAATAGCTGCCTATGTATAAAAAAGTAAAAACTAAGGACTCCTCAACACCAATTTCGAAACTCGTAAGCAAAGGAGAAATACAATTGAAAAATAGAAACCAATTTTAATTAATTTACAAGGAAACAGTTAATTTCTTGGGCAAGCGACATTTAGAAAAAAAAAAAAAAATGACACCTTCGGCTAAAAGAAGGTTTCCTACATCAAGGCCTTGTTTGAGCTATATTTTTTTTCTTAAAATGAAAAATATGACCGTTATCCATCACATTAACATTTAAATTCAAATTTTCTATTTCTTGTACGGGCCCTAATAACGGATATATTTTTTATTCACATTCTCAAAAAAGTTGGCTCAAACAGGGGCTAAATATCATGGACATACAGACCACGTCATTATTCAAATAAATTAAGCCACAAGAAAAATCAATCTTTAATGGGAAAAAGTGCAAGGAAAAGACTGCCACGCGTCCAAAAATTAAGAGGTACTTGCCAAGTGTATTGAGTGTGTTTGGTGCACATTAAAATGAGAGAATATATTATTTTGAAGTGATGTAATTATTGATGTGATGAAAAATATTATTTTATTGAAAAATGTATAGTTAAAAATGAGTAGAAGAATGAGAATGACAAAAATAATATGAGACAAACATGGGAATACGAAAATGATAATTAATAATAAAAGTTTATATTATTTTTCAAATTAACAAGGTCGAATTTCAAGATCAGATTTTCATAATAAAATGATAATTATTACAAAAAGTTTATATGAAGATCGATTTAAACAAACGAGATTGAGCCATGTTTGGCATAAAATTTAGATTTTAATTTAAGTTAGAGTTAAGAATTTATTTTAACAACATATTTTATGAAATATACAATTTTGCAACCACACGTTTCATCATTTTTTATCAATGTGTACTAAAAATTTGATTTTAATCATCAACAAATCAGAGCTATATATAGGAGTGGGCAAAAACCCGCCCAACCCGATCAATTCGCCCAACCCAACCCAACTCAACCGGGTTGGGTCGGTTTTTTCCATTTTTTCTTGGGTTGGGTTGGGTTGGTTGGCAAACTTAAGTTGGTCGGGTTGGATTGGGTTGTGGGTTAACACATCCAACCCGACAAAAATCGCC